>PVKN010004449.1:0-33500 GCA_004027915.1 Capromys pilorides
GGTATATGAGGAAGGAAATAGAGGTGGGCAAAGATTCTAATGGTAGTAGAAGTATGTTATTTATTTAGGTGGGGATAACAGGGAAAACGATATAAAATCTGTGAAAGGAAAGGGGGATGAGAAGAGAGTATATGAGTAACATAAATATTAGAGAAAAAATTAAAGGGAGACCAATTCTAAAGGGGGAGAAAAGGAGAAGAGAAATAAAGAAAGGATAAGAAACAGGAAAAGGAATTCAAGAAAAAAGATAAGGAAAAAAGCAGCTGGAATAAAAAAGGACAAGGGAGCTGTGTGGTGGTGCACACACCTGTAATCTCAGTTCTCAGGAGGCTGAGGCAGGAGGATTACTGTGAATTTGAGGCCAAACTGGGCTCAAAGTGAGTTTGAGTCTAACTCAAACTGCATAGCAAAACCCTGTCTCAAAAATACAAAAGGAAAATAAAGCACAAAGGGGAATTTTCTAACCCTCTATCAACTAGAGCAGAAGTTAAGAAGAGAAGCACAAATCTCTCTCTCTCTCTCTCTCTCTCTCCCCCCCCCAACTGGGAAAAATAATGTAATAAAAATGAAGGGTGAACAGATGGAAGAAAAAAAGATAAAACATTTTCTATTGGTTTGGACACGTGGCTGTCTTCCACAACCTCTAGGATTAAGGAGCGAAGCTCAAACCAAGATGTGTCTCTATCTGCTGGAGGTCTAAGGTGCAGTCCACCCCTAGAGTGGTGCTATATGCAGACATCCACATACAATGAGGACAGGGCGCCAATGTGACTTTCCAGTGCAACTCGGGCTACACCTGACCTGTGACCGCTGGACCTGTGTCCGTGTTGACCAGCCCAGCCCCTTACCCGGACTCCCTCCTGCCTGCTCTCCAACTGCTGGCCTTCTCCCGTGGCTGTTCTTCCCTCATCCACCCTAGGGACTCGACAGTGTGGAGCATGGCTTGGAGCCAAGGAGCTGCTCTGGGACCCAGGCTTGAATACTGAGCCCCTCCCTAGGATGGTGTCTGCCAGCTCTCGTTCTGCACTTATGGCAACAGATGCAGGCCGGAGGTCACTCACCAACTGTTAACTGTGGAAGACCACTCTGGAAACTGTGTCCTGTGTTTTTTTCCTTGCAAGTTCCAACTGCTACTGAATCTTCTAGATCCTTCCTTCTCAGTGGATCTTTCCCCAGCTTCTATGTGTCTCATCCTTTAGTCAGCCATGTTGAATCCCTCATTACCGACTTTTATCTTGTCCAAAATCAGGTCCATTGTTTGGCTGGCACTTCTGCTGTCCCATACAGAGGGGAAGCAACATAGAGCCAGTTCTAAGTTGTCAGTGGCTGAACCACAGTGTGGACTCCGTAGTGTTGGAGTTGGCTGCAGACCAACCCACTGGTCTGAGCATTCTCTCAGGGTGGGAACTAGTTATTATTTTTAAGGATCAGCCAGATTTTGAAGCAGTAAGAAGTGCCTTTTTCTACTTCTTCTAGGTGTTTTCTTTCCTTCTGTGTGCCTGACAATGGAGAGGAGTCTGTTTTTCTGTGCTTGAAGGAGGGAATCTGCTTATCAAAGCAAAAATGGTCCAGCTCTAGCTGCTTTGAATTTAAGTGTCCTGGCTTTTTGGCTGCAGGTATGTAGGCTCAAGGGAGTTCCTTGAGTTCATTCTTTCTTTCTTTTTTGTCTTTTCCCTGTATCCCTGACAGAGTACAGTCGCTTTGAATCGAAGATACATGACTTGCGAGAGCAAATGATGAACAGCAGCATGAGTTCTGGGTCTGGGTCCCTCCGAACAAGTGAGAAGAGGTCCTTATATGTCAGGTAAGTTGCCCTTCTGAGCACTGGGCCTGGTACTGGGTGAGGGCCGCCCAGCCCTTCTTGTTTAACTTGTGGCCTAAGGAGTGTGTAGTCCCAGTGCTAAAATAGCACTTTGTACCTTGTGCTCAGGTTGTATATTTTATGGTCACTGTCTCTTCCCTGTTCTGAGCTGGCTTCTTCCTTTTGCTTGTGAATGACTCAGTATGGGAAAATTTGTTTGCTCTAATTGTAAAGATTGTTGGGTGATTATTGCTAGTCAGCCTCCAAATAACATTTGAACACAAAGTACAGTACTTTGCTTGCAATCTGTGTTTTGAGGAGGAAGACCTGCTCCTTCCCTCCCCTTGCATGTATGCATATTAGACATTAGGATTGGTATCTGACTGTATCATCGCAGAGTTCTGGTATGGTATATTTTTGGGAGACCAAAGAACTGACAGGTTCGTGCTTTCTGGGTGTTTCATTGTGTTTCTACCCCGCTTCACTGCTGGCTATACTGGTCTACTGTGCCTGTGGATCATGGGATGGGGTGGTGTGTGTTCCCTAAGAAGGGAGGGGTGAAGGGAACAGATATAGAACATTGTGCTATTGCCGCTGAAAGCAATTGGATGATTTAGTCAAAGATGGAGTTTCTGATCCTCATGCTGTGCAGTATGGTACTGTGAGGCCAGATACAAACCTCCTGGGGTGCTGAACTGAAGGAGCTATAAACTCCTCTTACAATTGGGAATAACTTCCTTTTTCCTGCCCTGGCTTCTTTGCAAAACTCCAGCAGTCTGGTTGCACGTCCATTGTATCTTGTTAAGGTCAACACCCTTAGAGAAAGAGGTGGCAGGATTAGTCTCCAAAGCCAGAAGTAGCTAGTATTTTTATTGCTTAGGTGTGGAGCTGTTTCAGGCAGGTTTTAAATTTTTTTTTATTGATATTGGCGATTGAACTTAGGACCTTATGCTTACCAGGCAGGTGCTTAAGTCACTGAGCTATCTCCCTGGCACTCAATGTGGAGTTGTTTCAAACTCTGTGCTTCTACTTTTTCTAATGGCCTGATACCTACTGGGGGCGGGGAGACTATATTTGTTAGTTGCCTGGCAACATGACTATTGCTCTGTCCTTCTGTCCTTGGGATGTGAACTGATGAAAGCTAACCGATGTCAATGCTAATTGCAGCTCTCCAGAGCTAGCTTTTCTTTTTCCCCACTTGGTAAGTAGTCCCTGACCCTACTGTAGGGAGCAGAAGTGAGGGAGCCTTCTCTGAGCCTGAAGCCCTCTAGAAACCCTGGACCTCTTTTATAGTGACCCCCCCCCCAACTGTACTCCTTGTGGGTGGAGCACATTTGTCATGCTTGCCTCCTGCTGAGAAGAGAGTGCAAAAGTGGAGTCTCCCTTCCAGGAAAGAAGAGCCTGTTTGCTGTCAATTAAGTCCTTTCTACTGGGCTGGCTGGTGCACGCTTGCAGTGCCAGCACTGGGGAGGCTGAGGCAAGGGGTTTGCCATGAGCTCAAGGCCAACCTGGGCTACATATTGTTGCTCCTGCTCTGCAGCCTAGACACTGGGCCACTGCACTGATGAAGGAAACAGAAATGTGCTGTCATCCCCCAAACGGGTAATACTTATGTGACTTGGTCAGGATTGTTCCGTTCCTGTGCTTCTAGCCCCCGCAGATGTGGCACTCCAGTGTGTGTGGGAAGCTGCTCTTTAGGCAAGACAGTTTCTTTCGAAAGCTTTATTTTTAGATCCCTCCTCTCCCCGCTATCCTGTGTTAGAGCTTGCCCTGCCTGGGTAGGGCAAGTGTGTATTGGCTCTCAATCTAGAACACCTTCTGTGACCCAGGCAGGGAATACAGTCAACCTAACTCTGGGGAAGAAAAGAGAGACTACGCCTGGTTCTAGTTAATCCTTTTGTATAATTTGTCTATAGTTAACCTTGTCTAAGTGACATCTGTATCCTCTGAGGAAGGTAGAGATGGTTTAGAATAGAAACTGTTTGTGGTCACTAGGCTCTGTCAGGGGAAGTGTCTGATGATCGCTAAGCTGAGGTCCAGAGTTGCTCTCTTCCCTTCTGTTCCTGCTTCTAGGCTTTCACTCTATGTGTGGTTATTTTTCTTTTCCATGTGAAATATGCAACTTTCTTCCATTCTTAAAAAGAAAAAAATCTGGTGATACTAAGAGGCCCTTAGACTATTATCTTCATCCTCTTGCTTTGCTCACTGCATTTGCCAAATGCTTCACCAGGAAACCCTAGTTCCTCAAGATGTTAGTAAGTGTTGTGTGAAAAATCAGTTCTTTGGTCATTGGGAAAATGTAGACTTAAACAGAAAAACAAAATTCTTTACTGTACTTGTTGTCCAAAAGGGACTGTCTGGTCAGTGTTTCCCTGAAGGATTTGAACCTAAAAGTCTTACTCGAAGACACCTGTCTTATATCCAGGCTAGGAAATGTTAAGAATCATCTTTATGTACTTCTTCCAGAAACTTCAGCAGCCTATTGGTAAATAACACCACTTTTCCAGGATGTGGTGTGGTTTCTAGTAGCCCTGGAAGGCTCCAGAGGAGAAGATGCCCAACTCCTGGTCAGGCAAGGATCAGTGGTGACCTTTTTGTCATCGAATTCAGTGATTGCTTTATTGGTTCTCTGACACTAGTGTGATCTCTTTACTACATCTCTTTCTACAAGTTACCTGCTTTCTTCTTTAAAGTTTTCCTGTCTGTCTTGCTGATCATTCCTGAATACCTTTCACTAGCTCTGCCACCCCCCCACAGCAATGTCATTTATTTTTACAGTTTTACAGCGTGCCATTGTAAATGACAGCCCTGATCTCTGTACTGAAATCTAGATCGGCATATCCGAGACTTGCTGGACTTGTGCGTATATAAAGCTACCCTCCCAGTGTTCAATTAAGCAGACTGTTCAAAATGGGCTTCCCTCCCCACCTCCTCTCCCTCACTTTCCTCAAGTTAAATGCCCCCTAGCAGGTGCAAAAGGGATTTGATGTGCTCTGTCACCCAAGGCATATTTCAGACCATTGTTAGGTAGAAAGAGCTCATCATGAAAACTGTCTGAAATGGAATGGACTACTTCCAGAAGGAATAAATTTGGTCTTTTGTCACTGCTGGGGCTCAGAAGAGGCTCAGTGACTATTTGGCAAGTTGTTACAGAGGAGTTGAAGGTAATGCAATAATCCACTGGATCTGATCTGCTCAAGCTTTTGGTACTTCCCCAGTGTCTTCGGGTTAAAGGAACATAAACATGTAATGTTTATGACAAACACCTAGTATATGTCATGGCCTTTGTTATTCTCCTTAGATGGCTTTTAATATCCCTTTCATAACGCTCCAGAGTAGACACTATGACTCTTGTTTTGCAGATGAGAGAAGTGAGACTCCAATTAGACAGCTAAAAAGTTCCCATGTTGAAATATTTACTGGGTTGCTCTGACTGGAACGGATGATTCTTTCAGCTCCTCCTAGCTAGCTGTTAGAAATTGGGTGGAGTATAGTAAAAGTATACACCCCAAGGTCGCTTCTAGTGATTTGCTTTCACCATGTTCAGGGAAATGTATGTCTTTAATGAGTAACCAGGATGCTCAAGACTGTATCAGAAGAGCGACTCACCTGCTTTGACTTCTGGGTTGTGGAGCACTTGGGCTCTGGGCAATGGTAGGTTCATAGTGGCTTTGGAAAAGATTGAGCAGCCCGTGGTTAAAAGGAAGGAAGCTTTTTCAGTTTGGGTTTCACCCCCAATTCTCTTAGCTGTCCTTTCCCCTACTGACACGTTTCTCCTCCCTTCCCTTCTCCTGAGTATCTGTCACCCTCTGGAATGCATAGACTTGCAAAGCCGTTTTGAAGTAAATAATGCCTTCTTACAGCTGCAGGGAAGCTAAGCAGGTGAAACCCTAGGGAGGCACAGAGGTTACTAACCATGGGGTAATGGGATTTGTAGAGCAAAAGCGGATGAAGAAGGAAAGATAAGTGTCAAGGGGGAAATGGAACTGGGTTTAAAGCTCTAAAAGCTTTAAAAGCCACAAGGGACTTAATGAGGAAAGTTGCTGAGTGTGGTGGCATACAATTGGAAATCCCAGCACTGGGAGGCTGAGGCAGGAAGATTGCTGTGAATTCAAGACCTACCTGGGCTACGCAGTGAATTTAAGGCTAGCCTGCATTGCACAGCAAGACCTTGTCTCACAAAAACCAAAAAAAGAAGAAAGAGAGAGAGGGAGGGAAGGAGGGAGGAAAGCAAAGAGAGAGAAAAGCCATTCTCATTCTTCACTATACTAGAATCTTTTTTTCTAATTTTTATTTTTATTAGTCCATGTTTGCAATACATGATGATTACATTCACTATGGGGATTTGTTATAATGGGTCAGCAAGATGAGCCAAGTCCCTCTGTCTGTCAAGCCTAGGGCTTTTGCTCTGCAGATTAATGTGCCACTGGAAGAGACCATAGAAGCCATGTGTCTTGTCCCAGGCTCAAGGCTGGGTTGATCAGGTGTATAATTTAAGTCATTTCATGGGAAGGCAGTACAAATATGCTTAGTAGATTAGTGTGATGCAAGACTTTAATTTTATTTATGTTTTGTGAATCAATGAATGAGTGAAAGATCTTGCCTTCTAAAAGTTGCTAAGAGGCTCAGAGTACAGTTGTAGACGTAATAGCCTTGGCAAATCTGTCAGGCTAGGCTGGCTGTATTCTTTGCAGCCCCAGGACAGTAGGCAGGCAGTCAGGGAGTCCTAGCTTCCTGACTGGCCATCTGCTCTTCCAGACTTCTTCCCACTCTGGGAAGGAAATCATGTTGGGGCATCTGGAGTCCTGATTCAAGAAATATTGGCTTGGTCCTCAAAGAAAGCTGGAGAGTGCGCCTTCCTGTCAGCAGCAGACATTAACTGTGCAACTGCTATGTGCTTTGCCCAAGGTAGTACTTGGTCAAATTTGATGTCATCTTCTTCATGAACTAGTTTCAGTAGTGGATTATGATGCCAGCAAAGCAATATTGACAAGCTTCACTATCTGACAGAATTTGGGAATGGTGATAGTATACATGTGTGTATGTATTTATTTATTTTATGTTTTTATTTGCAGTACTAGGAAATCAAACTTGGGGCCTCACACATGCTAAGCAAGTCTCTACCACTGAGCTGTAACACCAGCCATGATAATCCATATTTTAACAGCAATAGCAACGTGTGTTCAGGTCTACCAGAGGGCGGGGCAACTTCCTAAATCAGTGACCTCTGGAATTGCCTTGCTCAAATACCAGTTCTTGGCCTGTATTCATAATGCCTGAGTTCACTCTTTCATCTGCAGGTTCTGTTAGCTCCAAATGGTTAATCATCGTGGACTGACTCTCCTTGAATGTCTCTCCAACTTCATAGTTGGCCTGTATGGCATGAAAGTGAGATAGACTAAGGAGCAAGTGCCCTTCTCTGGTCTCTGTACCCCATGCCAGGTGCAGTGGGGAGGCCTGACTCGCAGTACTCTCTCCCCTTGGGATGCCCCTCCCCGTGTTTACCTGAGCCCTCAGCTTTGGGATTTTAGGCTTCTCTTCAGAAGCTGTTGAAAATTCTAACTTTCCTATCAAGGTCGAGGCCCCTTTATGGTTTTCTGTGCATGTAGGCAAGGAATGGGCTGCTCAGTCTTCACAAAATGTGTGCCTTTTATCCGGTACTTTCTAGACAGAGGAAGAAAGCAATACCCACTGTCACACGTTTCATTAGAGCACAGTGTAAGACTGCTGATCGGGAAATCATTCTCTTCTGTAGTTTGGTCTCACCTGCCACTCACGCACATTCAGCACCTCATGTGGCGCTCTGGACTTGCTCTTGGTCCGCTAAGGGCTTCTATGTTAATAATAAATGAAAGTTCAAAAATTGTTGGGAGGATTATATTGAAATAAGTAGACAACATAAAGAAGCGTTCATGCCAAATGTATGGTATAAATCTGGAAGAAGAAACTGTGGATGGGCAGGTCACAAAGCATGGAGAGACTTGAGCTGAGTCTCAGAAGAGTTCCTAAAGGAGAGGGGGGGGATGGACAGAGGCAAAACTCAGAATCTCTGGGCTATACAGAGGGCCTGGGGTGCAGGTAGCAAGGTGGGCATGATCCTAGGTGAGTTTAGGCGGAAGCAGCCCTTTTGCCTTTGAGGTCATTAGTGTTAAAGTATTCTTGTTTGCTTTGTGTGGAGAAAAAACCTGCCTGACCAGTTTCTTTGGTAATTGCCATTTTTGTTGCATTCCGGGTTGCTAATACACCATGGTGGCTGTGCCAGGTGCTTATGATTGCCCTGCTCTTTTAGGCTAAAACCCCACCATTTAGAATCTGAACTACAAAGACTTTTCTGAGTAATCTATTTAGTTAGCGCCAGCTACATTCTTGCTTTTCCATCCAGCAGTGAGGGCCCAGCTGAAAGGAAGATTGGCAAAGGCCCCCATGTGCATTATCCCAGTGAGTGGGTGTGTGCATCTCTCAGGGGATATTTGAAAGGTCCTCTTAAGCAACAGAGCTTGTAAGACCTTTGGGAACACCTTCTCCCTAGGAGGGGCAGGAAGTGGACTGGAAAGCCGAAGTGCTGAAGACTGTTGAGGGAGGTGCTCAGCCACCTGGGCCAGTTGCATGCACTCCTCAGGGTGTGCTCTGTCTGGTTCTGGAAGGCTTCTTAGTTGCCCTATGGTCACTTCTGTTTTCCCTGGATCCCACTCTCATCCTGCTCTTAAAATAATCTATTTTTCTGGTCTGGCTAGATGTTTCAAAAGTTAAAGGAATACCTAGAAGACGACAAAATCTGGTTCTCTCTCACCTCTTAGAGGTGCATGATCATACCAAGGAGAAATGTGTTCAGGGCTGAGCAGTCAGTTGTCACACACATGGAGCACTGTAGCTGTGGGCTGTGAGTAGTAATATTTCTATAAGCAGTGTCCTCTCATGACATCACCAGTCATTAACTCAGAAGCTTCCACTAAATTCTTTTTGTCTAGATGCAGATAAAATAAGGAGTTGTGCAGGCTTTGAAGTTTTCTAGCACACACCCTCTTGTCAGCTAGGTTCACATGCAGCAGATACACTTTATTATTATTTTTTAATTTATGTATTTGGTACAGGGTCCCACTACACAGCTCAGACTTATAGTGATCCTCCTGTCTCAGCCTTCCTAGCTGTGGCATTACAGGCATGTGCCACCACACCCAGACTCTGTGGCCAGCTTAGAGCTCCCAGGGGCAGGGCTGGCATGACATGGGGTACCATGGATTGAACCCCAGTCCCCGCACTTGCCAAGCAGGTGCTTAGACTGCTAAGCTATCTCTCTGGCCCAAAACACAATGAAAGAACTTCCTTATTTTTGCAGTACCGGGTATCAAACTTGGGACCTCGCACTTGCCGGGCACGTGCATATGCTGCTGAGCTATCTCCCCAGTACTTGACTTTCACTCATGGGACAGTGGATCAAGCTGGCTTAAAGGGACAGAATTTACCTTGACCTTCTTAGAGCCTGCCCAGAAGACAGAGAGAGGAGGAAATATCAGTGACATGGAAAAATGGGCTCCTCCTTCAAAGTGTAATGAGAGGCATCCCGTCAGTTGGTTAGGATACCAGGCTATTCCTGAGAGAGACCATCACTGACAAATGGCCATGGTTTGGCAATCTAAAAGATCTTAAGAAAACAATTGACACATTTTTAAAATGTAATAAGGTCTAATTTACATACCTTTTCTGATTATGTGAAGTACATGTCGTGTAAGAGATTCTTTGCCTTTTAACACTCTAGACTCATACCACATTCAATCCCACATGAAAGTTTAGCCTAGCAATGATAAAATTTGAGGCAGTGATGTAGATCACACAAGGCCTCCTCAGTCAATGTCACACTCCTTAGCTGGACAGACTAGGCTCTCTCCAATCAGGCCCTATCCTGCCACACTTCACAGCCAAGCCACAGATGGACCTGCTAGTGAGCTCTGAGTGTGTCCTATGCTTTTACCTTCCAGGCCTTTCTTACTCTTTCCCCCTTAGAAGGATCTCTCCTTAACTATCCTCCTATAAGGATCTCTCCCTCCCTCTGTTCCCCCTAGGAGGATGTCTCCCTAACTCTGTCCCCTCAGAAAGATCTGTTCCTACCTAGAAGGATTTCTCCCTGCCTCTATTCCCCTAGAATCTCTCCCTACCTCTGTTCTCCTAGAAGGATCTCTCCTTACCTCTTTTCCCCCTATAAGAAATACTCTCTACCTCTACTCTTGGAATCGTGAGTGCTCACTGGACCCTAATTCAAAATGCAGATTTTCTTGAAACTTTCCTGAACCAGATGTGATCTTACTTCCTGTGAGCTCTTTGAGGCCTATATGTAACCACCTTTCACGCCTCCTGCTATGACACACTCAGCTTAATGTAACCTCTGGCAACCACCAAGTTCTACCAGACGTTTTCTGCTTTTATATTTCCCATACATTTAACGCAATGCCCAACTGAAAGTTGACTCAGTGAATATTGAAAAAATGGAGCAGTGGTATTTGCTAGACATAGCCAAGTGGAGAATTATGGCTTTTTTTTAATACACATGACTATGATTAAGACCTTATGAAATGTTCCGAGATTTAAAAGACTTAGTCTGAGAGTTGCCCACCATGCAACTCTACACCATGACCTCTGCAACTGGGCCTGGTTTTCATTATCTTGGAGGAAGTTTTCTAACTCTTGGTACAGTAGGCACAGAGACAGAGTGGATTTAGAGAAAATCCACATCATGGGTTTGGAAAACAGATGAAAATCATGACAAAGGAAGGAATTGTGATATAATTGGAAATCTTTAGCCTGCTAGAGAAGACATAGGAAAAGCCCAGATTCAGTATAATGCTACAGCTGGCCAGAAACTAGGAGAATATCTAAAGAATTTTCTTTATTAGACAAGAATTTGGACACAGTGACCTCTGAAGCTCCCATATTCTGCAGAGTTCTTTGTCTATTTGCAGTTATGATTTGATAGAAAAGGAAATTCTTAATTCATCTTTTTCATTCACAACTGAGAATATTATAGTTCAGAATTTCAAATTCAGATATTAACCTGAGTTCATAAGACCAGGTTTATAGCTCAGTGGCACAATCACCTCCCTGGCAAGTGTGAGGTTCCAAGTTCAATCCTTGGTACCTCAAAAGAAAAAAAAGGACTCAGATATTAGCCGGGGAAATAGCTCAGCAGTACAGTGCCTGCCTGGCAGGCACAAGGTTCTGAGTTCAATTCCTAGAATCCAAGGAGAAAAAGGTCCCTCCAGATGTCATGCTTCTGTGTCTTTAACAAAATTGTAGGTAAAAAAGTGTTGTCTATCCATTGTTCAATATGTCTTATTCATTCGCCTTTCATAAATTAATTAAACAAAATCCAGGTGGGTGCAGGTGTCATTTTCTATGAGGAACCTGGAATTACACAACTTCCTTTTTTTGGCCCTGTTTGTTAAGGATCTAGAACCAAGCATGGACTCCTGAGGGAAATAACTCAAGGTAGTGCCTGGTATATTTGTTTCCTCAGTTTCTTTTTAATTGACTTACATTGTTTTGAAAATTATAAAAGCGACATATACTAAAAACCAAACCAAACAGTACAATTCCCAAAGTGCATGGATATCAACTGACATTCTTGTTGATAAATTTTATCGCTTTGTTTTTACTTAACTCATGGACTATGTGTTTTAATGTTGTAAGGTACCTGATATTAATCTGGGAAATAAACTGTTATATTAATTTTATTTAAATTTCACATGCTTAAAAATTACAAATAGTTGAATTCCTGGCACCCAGAAAACATATTTACATTTACTTTATCATATGTTCTCCAGCTAGTTACTGTGCTTGCCAAGTATGGTTCTGGGAGACTTAAATATAATATATATATATATATATATATATATATATATATATATATATATATATTGTGTTTTACGTTTGTAACCAGTAAACTGCGCACTCTTGTTTTCTACATGCTTTCCTAATCTGCTTTGACTAATCTATCAGTCTTCTCAAACTTAATCCAAGTTCTGTTCTCAAGTTTTGAAGCCCGTAAAATTCCAGCATTTCTCATCGTTACATAGAGTAAGGTTGCCTTGTACACTAATCTTCCTCAAAATTGCACAGAGCCTGTAAAGCACCACACCTCCTTGTCTATTGACCTCTGCTTCTGCTCTTAGTCTTTAAAGTGGGTATCCTGAGGGAAATAAAGGAATTTTTGTTAAAAGTTTGGATGTTTTCGTTTTCAAATCATTTGACATTTGTTTGTTTGTTTGTGACAAAGTCATTGTAGCCAGGTTGGATTCAAACTTGCCCCCAGAGTGCTGGAATTACAGGTGTGCCCCACTGTACTCAGCTCTGACACTGAGTTTTAAAGATTTTGTTTCAAGAACTTGAAAAAGTAGATGGATATATTACTATAGGATTTTACTATATTTTCTTTTATTTGGGTTTGCACAAGGAGGCATAGTATATTGGACTTAAAACTTCTAGCTGACATACAGACCACCAGATGGCAAGTAGAAGTGGAAGTGTAGGAACTGAGTTCTGAACAGTCTCCTGGGCTGTGTGTGCAAGAGTATGGAAACACTTTGGTTACAAGATATGATGTAGACAGCTACACTGCAGGAAGAGAAAAAAACACAGCTTCTCACTGAAGTCCGCCATTTGTCATAATGGCATATGAGAAGTAGGTCCACTGGATGAGAAAAATAGACATTATCTTCAGTGAGTTGGTTCTTGGAAATAAGCTATGTCAAGCACTGGTGCAGTCTCCCCAGACCGGAGTCGGGACTGAACTTAGAACCTGCTTTATGTTTGTCTCCAAATAGCCCCTTCTCCCATTGTCCCATTACGTATGAGATCAGATTAATGCTTCCGAGGCTCTTTTAGTGTGCAGCTTCCCTCTCTCAGACTTTCAGAGGTCACTAAATTAGGTCTGTTCAGGCTCTTTCCAAAATTTGCCCCAGACTTTATTTCCATCCTCATGTCCTGACTTCCTACTACAGCTAAGCTAGACTTTTTTTTTTTTTTTTTTGCACAAGCCTGCATGGTATAGCTTCCTGCCCACTTTCCCTTTTATTTATTTAGTCTTTTCTATTTGTAACATGTCAAAAAATGTACAAGAGTATGTGTGTGTTAGTCAGCTTTGCTGATGCTGGGACAAAACTTCTGACATCTATCACTTAGAGGAAGTTTAATTTGGCTCATGGTCTTAGGGTTTCAGTCCATAGCTGGCTAACTTCAAGGGAGAAGCACCCTGGTGGTAAGGCATAGGAGAAAGTTGTTCATCTTCTGGCAACAGTTAGGAATTAAAGTGTGAAAGGAGGGAGGTGCTTGGGAAAGAGAAATATCCCACCAAAGACACATGCCCCATGGCACATGTCATAACCAGCCTCTACCACCCAGTAGCACATTTAGCGATGATCTGATCACCTCTCAACCTCCACCTCTGAACTTCTGGGGGCCATTCTCCATCCAGACTCATAGCATGTTTGGTCAGAAGACATGAGTTCTGTCCCAGGTAAGTAGATGTGTGTTCCAGGTCCAATGATTCTTTTTCCCAGAACCTGTGTTCTTACATATGTAAGAGACAAAGAGCGAAAGAGAAGACTTTGAGGCTCCTTGCGACTAGATCACTGTGGTTATATATTAGTGTGAGTCTTTTCCTTGGATGCCTTGGGATACAAGATCCTTTTAAAACAAATATTTCAGCAGCATCAGGCAGAAATATGAGAGCAGTAAGTCTCTTACCTTTCATTGTTTGGGATTGTAGTTAACCTTATTTTTTTGAATTCTGTCTTCAACTGCTTTCCAAAATTATCTAAACTGACAGACACCACCCCCCCACCCCCCGTAGAACTGGTTTCCTAGGATGGTTGAGGGCTAGGCAGTAGATTCTACTTTGTGCTTCCTCCTTGTATCAAGAAGCTAGAATTCATAAAAAATTTTCCTTATTCCCTTTGTTGGGGAAATGGTATGATTCTTGAAAATGAGCTGTATTTTCCATTTGGAGGACTAAAACAAGGATACAGTCTCCTGGGGAAGGCCTTCCTGTCTGATGTGAAGCTGCTACATCTGCACTGTGGAGGTTGGCCTTCCTCTGGCTGATTATCAGGGTACCTGTTTCCAGGACTGGAGGGTTGAAGTGATGACTTCATCATTTACTGTGTGTTGCAGGGCCCTCTTTGATTATGACCGAACTCGGGACAGCTGCCTACCAAGCCAGGGCCTCAGCTTCTCTTATGGTGACATTCTGCATGTCATTAATGCCTCTGATGATGAGTGGTGGCAGGCAAGACTGGTGACCCCACATGGAGAGAGTGAGCAGATCGGTGTGATCCCCAGTAAGAAGAGGTGAGTTGTCGTGATCGTGAGCAAGACCTTCCCAGGCATCTTATGCATGTCTGTCTTGTTTTCCTATTGTGCTATGAGTTGCCAGAGAATAGGGTCTGTTTCTGATTATGCCTTTTTGGTGGAGAGTTGGTACACAGGTTTTCATTCAGTGAGCCAAAGAGTGACTGCTGTGCCTGCTGCCACTGCTAAGGCCAGGGACTGGCAGGAACAGGACTTCTTTCTGATTCCCAAACAGGGTGGAAAAGAAAGAGCGAGCTCGATTGAAAACCGTGAAGTTCCATGCCAGGACGGGGATGATTGAGTCTAACAGGGTAAGTGGTGACTGATCCCTAAGGAAATGAGCCAGGATGTGAGGAGGGGTGAGAGGCTTGGAGCTTGGTCTGATGTATGAGAAAATGGGGGAGCACAGAAGAATGTCTTTTTTTTTTTCTAGGAGTCTGGCTCTGTCCTGTCAGGAAATTGACTATTTTTCAGAAAAGAGAGGGAGCACTTACAGTCTACGGCTAGTCTGAGCCCCTCCCCCTGGGTGACTGGCTATGTAAGGTGTGTCGGAGTTGGCTGACTTGCCTGGGAAAGGTGTAACCACTTGTGGATATCTCCCTGGCCACACACCCTGTTGAAACTGTGGATACCTTGAGCAGAAGCTGGTATCATCTTGCCAGAATACATGCCCTAGAGCCTCCACCTCCCTTCAGGACACATGAGGCAGGAGAGCTCTCCATTTACCCCTTTTCTTCTATGAGCTTCACAGGCCAAAGAACTTCCGGAGCTGTAGAGGGAAGAGAGGCACAGAATAGGTGACTCTGTGTCTGTTAGTAGCACCTTAGGGCATGTGTCCAGGAGGCCCCAGTGACCTTTGTTCTTTAGGAAGTGACATTGAGTGCTGTGAGGCTGGACTAGGTAGAAACCTCTAACATCCCTACAACATTTTCCTGTAAACATAATTTTCCTCTTACATCAACTTTCATTTAATCTCATAGACTCCATTTGTGAGAGATGATCTTTTATTTAGCTCACCATTGTCTCCATTTTTGTTTTTCTTGCATGCTTTAAAATCCATTGTTCTGTTTTTTTCTTCTGTCCTTCCCCTCCATCTTCATGTTCTTTCACAGTCGATCAAAACGAAACGTAAAAAGAGTTTTCGCCTCTCTCGAAAATTTCCATTTTACAAGAGCAAAGAAAACATGGCCCAGGAGTGCAGCATACAGGAACGTAAGTAGCAGCAGAGTCCAGAGAGCAGACTGCCTGAAGCCCCGCCCTCTTGTCCTCAGCTGTCCCTTCCCTCAGGAGAAGTCTGGGCCAGGGCATGAGCCCCTGCCTACGCACACCTGCTTATTCACAGGCAAGGCAAAAATTGGCCTGCGCAGGGAGATGTTGGGGCTTACTTGTACAGCTCCTCGCTAGGAATGAATATTGGAGGCTCTGAGGTAGGACTGATCCCAGGGCCAACCTCCAGAAAGTTGCTGGCACTGGCACTGGAAGTGCCAGATGGAGCTCTGCTGTGGTGATGAGGAGCAGCTTTTAGCCAGTGTCAGGGTTAGAAAAATAGTTTTCCAAGAGAGTAAGGTCAAGGGACTGGGTGTTGCTCCCCTGGCTCCTTCCTCTTGCATTTTCTTTCCCTTAACTTCACTCATTTATGTCAAGAGAGAAGCATGTCCTTTCCCAGATTCCTGAAGACGGGGCTGCCTCTAGAACCCCATGCTTGTGCCTAAGCACATAGGGCATCTGCACGGCTCACAAGCTCACTGTCATCCCAAAGTGCCTGTACAGCCAGGTTCCACAAGATAGCCCTTCCTGAATAAGTGAGCTCGTGTGGAAGCAGTCCTGCTTACTGTAGTTCAAGTGCAGATTTACTGAAAAACACAAAGCTGACTTGGTAGGAAGAGAACTCTAAGAACCAACTTAACGCTGAAAAGTCTGACTCTATCATATTCTTCAAAAATTAACTGTTCTGTCCCTAACCTAAATAGCAGGTCAGGCTTCATAGTTCTTCATTTGTGTCATTGTGGATAGTAAACATCTTTCATTTCCCAGTGACTCCTCTGTCTTACATGGAGAGATCTTGCAGCCTAGGCTGTTGAAACTGGCAAGAGACTGTCTAGTGCTGACAGGAAATGACCTTTATTTAGTCCTGCCTGAGTGACACTCATGGTATGTGTGAGTTGTTGCTGTCTGAGGTGTACCTGGTAGGTACAGGTGCTCTTATCTGTGTGAAGAACAGGGCTCATCATCCTACGGACCCTTGATGCCCAGTGACAGAGGAAGTTGATCTACTTCTGAGTATTGTGAGGCCATCTGAGACAAAGGTGGTGTCACCACAGTTTACCTGATGAGTCCCAGAAGCTCTGGACTGAATATATCCTGGGGAAATGTTTCTGCTCAGTGATCCAGCTGGGCTGGTAGGTGCCCATTGGATGACACAGTTGAAACTCTCTTCTGCCCATTCTCCAGAAGCCTGGATCAACAGGGCAGCTTTGGAAGCCACACCCTAGACACAGGAAGCTTTCCCTGAGGGACTTGGACAGAGTGAGGCAGTACTGGGCAAAAGATCCTTGAGGTGATGGTAATTATCTCTGCCAACCTGCCACCCAGGGACGTGTGTCTGTCACATACCCACAGAATGAAATGTGATTTCATGGGCAGAGCAGAGACCTGTGCTCTCCAACTACACATTTGGTCAAAGCAGGTACTCTTAAGCCTTGTAGTGTCACCTGCTGTCTCCTGTGGGCCTATGGCTGTAGACTATCTCAGAAAGCTAGTCCACTCCAAGGCTGTCTGGTAGCAGCAGACTGAGTAGCAGGAAGACCAGATATCTTACCTCATCTAGAATGTTCTCTCTGTAGCAAAGTTCTTCGCTTCGCTATAGTTCTAGGTCTTTGTGACGTTTCATGCTTCTGTCACTAATGCTTACCTGCTTCTGTATTCTTCCTTCCCTTGTCTTTTTTCTGTTTTTTCTCTTCTCCCTAATTCTCTTCCCACCTTCCCGTCCCCCCTCTGTCTTTGCTGTCTGTGAAATCAGGACTTCCCTGGGTTAAGTGACGATTATTATGGAGCAAAGAACCTGAGTAAGTGAAATTTATGCACCATTAACTGTATTTGTGGCATGAATGCAGGTAGTGGGGGTGGGGGTGTAGCAGACATGGGTGAGAGTGAAGGGTGATGGGAGGATAATGTTTGTGAGAATTCTATTCCCACGGCAGGGAGAAGTATATGTGACTCCAAGTGTCACACTTTTGCCCCAGGTCCCTGGTACCCTAACAGATCCCTAGCATTTGTGTCTATGTTTACCTTCTACACTTTCCAGTGGTGAGGCCCAAGCCTGGCGTTCCACCTTAAGAGATGAGTGGGCCCAAGTACAGCTCTAGGGGAAGCACTCAGCCAATGTCTGGCCTCTGGGCAAGGGAAGGGCACATGCTGGTTCAATTTTTCTCTCCTGGGTAAAACTCTAAGAGATCTAGGCTGAGGAATTGTAGCACTTACAGTCACCCAGCTAGGGGCAGGAGTGCAGTGAACCTCTGTACTCGTCTAGCACCTGACCTAGCCCTGTAGACCCAGTGCTACTTGTGGACCATATACCACTAGCCTTTAATCTCAAAAAAATTTTAACTTCTCCATTTTGGAAAATAATTCCAGAGTGGAAACTGAAATGCCCTAGATGATGAGGGCTTAGTAGCTGACCCTGCTGCAGACAGGGATACAGATAGATATGTGGCCCTGTCAGGTGGCTTCTGCCAACGTGTACTCTCCTTCAATAAATTTTAAAGGCTGAAAGTAAAAGAGTGTCATTAGGGATTGTGCAGGAACTAGCCACAGGTGGTAATTGAGCAGGTCCTTCTTGCGGGGAGGGGGGGGTTGTGGGGGGGCACGGCATGTCATGGTCTGGAGCAGTGTGGTTTTGGCTGAAATGAGCAGCATCTCTCCATAGTTTGGTGTGTTCGTGTCTCATCTTCATCTGCCTGTCGCTGCAGGAAGGGTGGGTTGTGTTTGTGCCTGCTGTGAAAGTGGCTCTCTGCTCAAACTTCCTGTGCCCATACTCAAAGTTGGGCAGATTCCAGCTCTCTGAGACAGGAGCACTGTCTTGTCCTTGAGATATTTCTGTTGGTTTGTTGCCTGTGTTTTGACGTGTCTGTCTTTTGGTGGATAGAGATGTGTCCCTGATCCCTGCAGAAGCCCAGCCCTCCTCAGCAGTGGTGACAGAGGGCTGTGGGGCCATGGCAGGACACTGGGGACTGCTCACCCCGTCTAGTGCTAACCCACCTAGTTGTGGAGCACCATGAGGCTCCACACTTTGGGGTGGGGTCTTGGGAGGAAATTCATGAGTAGCATGTCCCTGGCCTTCTCTCTGCAACTGTCTCCTCCTTTTCTTTCCTGCCGTCAGCCTTGGGAGCTGCATTTTGAGATAGGATTTGGAAATCACCCAAGTCAATTCGCTGGATTCAGATGAAGAGTGCTGCTGAAGGAAGTGAGGCCTCCAGTGCTAGGGGAGGGACTTAGCAGATGGAAAGGGCTCTGGGGACAAGTCAGAGGTGGCCAGGGCATCAGAATTGGAGCTGTGCCTCTCAGTTGGTGGCCTGGATATGGCAGGCCTCCTGCGGCCTGGCTCAGTTGACAGCTCAGTGTCTCACTCCTGGAGCATTTATGTTTTGTGCTGCATGTGATCTCTCAGTGGTGTGTTCTGAATTGGAGTCTCTTTCTTGTTGGCTTGCAGAGGGAGTGACATCCAACACCAGTGACAGCGAAAGCAGTTCCAGTAAGTGTGTGTCATTCCCCCCGGCATCATGTAGCTCTGCAGTGTGTCTCAGCCATCCTCATTCCAGTGTTGCATGGCTGCCATTCATGCTCAAAGGCTGCTGCTCCTTTTAGCCATGTGCACCTTGAGACCCCGGGAATACTGTGGCCATTTCTTTGTTCCTGTGGGATGGAGTTTATCCTGTGGATTAGAGGAGAGTATAAGCCCTATAGTTCTAACTAGAACGTGACTTGAAAGCATCCCTGCACCCTGGGAAAGGTGAACTACCAATGAGTGATCCCTGCCATGTGAACTGTGGGCTGAAGATGCTCCCAGCTTTACAGATTTGCTCAGACACCAAAAGCAACGTAGCTCCTATGGGATACTGTCCTGCATCTGCCTTTGCAGATTGCTAGGACCTCTTTGTCTTTAGTGGGAGTCTATGATTGGGAAGGTAATTACCCAGTTTTCCTTGGGAGATCCCTTGACTAGACTAGAGAAATAACTCAAACCGTATGACTTGTGGGATGCTGGACTTTTAGGAGCTACTGTGGCTAAAGATCTTCAAAAATCTGTCAAGAGTTAGGCTCAGAAAAAAAGCCCTTTTAGCAATACAGGTATCACTGCCTCCCCTGGTTTTGCCATTAGCTACTTTGGGGCCTCCAAGTTCCTAGTGCCAATTGACTCTGCAACCCTTTAAGGAAAACGTCATCATTGCCAGGCTCCATGGAACACCACCATGAGGAAAGAGCAGGCTCAATATTGCTCTTAAAGGGTACTGGGGACCTAGGCCCAGCCATGCACAACTTTTTTTTAGACTTCTTAGGGGAGGGTAGGTAGACACACCTTTAAAAGGACACAGTTAGGCTGCAACTCTGTGGGCCTGCATGAGTGTTTTGACTCCTGTCTGTAGGTAAAGGGACTTGAACTTGTGTGTGTCAACCAGTTGATGTATCCCTGTGATCCTTTCTACAGCAAGGGAACCACTGAATAACTGACTGTTTGTTACCTGTAGGAACAGTTACTCAATAATTGGGGTAGTTTTAGCAGAGGTACCCTGGCCATGGGGTTGCCAGTGGAAAGCAGAGAGGACCAACAGGGACCCCTGGGAAGATAATTTTACAGCACCAGTGGGATGAAGTGAATGTTGTGCAAAGGGAGTCAGGTCATGAAGGGCTAATGTGTGTCCCTTTTTCATTGCAGAAGGACAAGAGGATGCTATTTTGTCATATGAACCAGTGACCCGGCAAGAAAGTAAGCCCCCCTCCTGATTCTTGCCATTGTGTCAGTTTCTTGTGGCAGTGGCAAGCTCCCACAGTTGTTCAAGGGCTGGAAAAGGGAAGGTGTCTTACTGTACATCCAGCTGTGGCTGTGAAGACAAGGAGAGGTCTGCTTCAGTGGTATCACTATCACTAAAAGAGGCCCGTCCCGCCTTCAGCAGTTGCTCTGTAATAGCCTTGCTGAGTTGCTGGTGTCCAGGCAGAGATGTTTCCTGAATCCCTTGGAAAGGAAGATGTTTCAGGCAGACTTGCCTGGGACTTACTCACATATTCTTAAATGAGAGGCTCTATGTAGTCAAAAGGCAGAGAATGGCCATGGGTGCCTTGAGGGGCAGGTCCAAAGCCTCCATGTTATAGCTAGACTTGAAGGTGCAGCAGGACCTCTGGTCATTGTGTTCGTGGTTTCCCTCCCCAGTTCACTACGCAAGGCCTGTGATCATCTTGGGCCCGATGAAGGACCGAGTCAACGATGACTTGATCTCCGAGTTCCCACATAAATTTGGATCATGTGTGCCACGTAAGAGCCCAGGCAGGCCGAAAGGAGAGAGGCTTGGTGCCTAAGAATTCTTCCTTTTTTGTGGAAAGGGTCTGGGGTCAGGTTCTAGGGCTCATTTGGAACAAGATCCATGTGACAATTGAAGCAGTAGATTCCCTGAAAATTGACAAGATCAGAAAGGCCATGATTTGATGAACCATTTATTAGTTTAACTGAGACCTGTACCAAGCTTTTGACCCTCTACCAGCCTTGGCTCTGGATATCCCACCTTTCTGGTCTGGTTTAAACTAAAGCATACATACCACATCCCTATCCCCCATCCCATGGAAGTTGGAAAAGAAGTACATAAGACAAGACTTCTTCCCAAGAGGCACCCCCACCCCCACTTCCACCCTATACTCATCTGAAAAATTATCAGAATGGCTTTGTGGCCCTCTTAGGTGGGAGGGGATCAAGTCAGAGTTAGTGGCCCAGCACAGATCACTGTCCTTGGGCCATATAACATTTCCTTTCTTTCTTCAGACACCACCCGGCCTCGGCGGGACAATGAGGTGGATGGGCAGGACTACCACTTTGTGGTATCTCGAGAGCAGATGGAGAAGGATATCCAGGACAACAAGTTCATTGAGGCAGGCCAGTTCAATGACAACCTCTATGGGACCAGCATCCAGTCAGTGCGGGCAGTAGCAGAGCGGGTAAGCAGAGGCAGTAGCCTGCTACCTGTGTGCCTCAGAGGAAAGGCAGAAACACTCAGACTAGGAGCCACTTGTCCTTATCCTTGCACCACAGGGGCCACTAACTGGTGCTGTTGACCAAAGCCATGGCAGCTCTGCTTATTGCCAGCCTCTCCATAAAGGTGTCGTTCTCCTTCATGAAACTCATACTGGAGCGTCACCCACCAAGAATACAGATCCACCCCCTGGCAGATTTGTCCTTTTCTAGTAGTAGAAGCAAAAAGTAGCATGATCTCAGGAAGAGGATCTTCTGGACCACTGCGGGTGGCCCTGCCCAGCCCCCTTCCCCCATGGACAGTTGGAACGGCCTTTGGGGTTGAGTGGCTAGAGAGTGGTGGGCTGATACAAATCTGCTTTTTCAGGGCAAACATTGCATCTTAGATGTTTCCGGCAATGCTATCAAGAGACTGCAGCAAGCACAACTTTACCCCATTGCCATTTTCATCAAGCCCAAGTCCATTGAAGCACTTATGTAAGTGTTTGCTCCAAGGAAACCCAAGGGTCTTGAAAAAATAAAGTGGAGAATACAGTGACATGTTGGGCAGGGAGATGTCTTAGTAACTTTTTTCATTGCTGAGACAGAATACCTGGCACCCAGAGTTGAAGGAGAAAGATTTCTTTAATACCCTATGTAGAGGTTTCAGGCCATAATTGGCTTCAAGCCAGGGTGGCTTGGCAAAGGGGCACCACATAGGAGAAACAGTTTATGGCAAAGTACACAAGTGATAGCACATTAGTTCCCTTCCTCTACCCACCCTAGGGTGGGCATAGCACTCACACCCTAACCCTAGCCAGAGCTATGGCAAACCAATCAGTGGACTGATTTAGAAATCACACAGCCTTGATCCCAGCACCACACACTCTAGACCCAGCCAACTCTCAAGAGCACCCGCATGACTGTATGAGGCTTTGGTGGACATGTAGACAGGAGCCGTAACAGGAGCAATGCGGTGAAGCTTCAGGGAAGCTTGATGCTGTAGCAACAGCCACATGCTGCTCCTTCTGATTTGGAAGATTTGAGGAAGGAGTTAGCCACAGGTCCCTCTGAGGGGACAGTTTATGAAGAATTTTAGGAAACCTGGAACAACTGTTTGTGTTGATCAAAACATAGGATCTCCTTCAGAACTGTTTTTTTCTTCTATGTTGTTGGCAGGGAAATGAACCGACGGCAGACTTATGAACAAGCAAATAAGATCTATGACAAAGCCATGAAACTGGAGCAGGAATTTGGAGAATACTTTACAGGTAAGAACCCCTGCTCCCCAGCCACAGGTTCTGTAGGACTAGCCAGACATGGCTCTTGAAAATGTCTCAGAGAGCTTTAGACAGAGTTCAGAAAGCTTGCTCAGAAATTCTGGATGCTTTGGAGCTGGTGAGCCCAAACCTCTCCAAAGCACTTGGGTTCCTTCCCTTTATCTGTAGCTGTTTAGCCAGTTTAGAGGATGAAGTGCTCACCAAACGCTGCCTTGGCTTATTGATTTGTGCATTCAGTCTTCTTGTCCCTCCTAGATTGTAGGGCTTTCTATGAGTTCGTTTCCCCTGCCTTCAGCTTTTCCTTTTCTATACTCTGTCTTGCCTGTTGTAGGTGCTGAATAAATCATGATTTTTTTGGTGTGGTGCTCCCATTGTCTGATCGTATGTGCATGTGTGCATGTGTGTGTGCTTGTGTGTAATGTGTTTATATGTTCATCTACTTTAGAAAGTCAGCCTGTAAAATGTTGGAAAGGTTCCTATGTGATCATCTTTTACCTTTTAAAGTATAATGACCTATGTATGTATGTATGTATGTATGTATGTATGTATGTGTGTATGTGCAGAGCATTGGAATAAATACTTGCTAATGGTGCTGACAAGCTAACTGGTTATCCAGAAATGTCCTCACATACTTTGGTTCTTTGGAGCTCCCTTTAATACCAGCACCCAAGTTCTTGATTGTTGGGCCAACCTCTGACACAGAGCAAGTGTGACAGCCCCAGGAGCACTGTCTTTTGCCAAAACATGGTGGCTTTTCTGCTCTTCTTCTGGATAACTGGGATTTTCCCAGTCTTTGAGCGAGGTGGGTTTAGAATCAATCACAAGCTGCCAGCCTCTTGGCAGCCAAGAGCAGCATGAGCTGCAGTGCCTGGCATGTAGTGGGTGCTCAGTAAGCATCTTTTGAATAAACATGTTTCCCTGTCTGCTACTTCTTGGTCTCACTGTCTCAGAGAGGGGTTTCCAGCTGGCGCATCTGCTACCCTGAACTTGTCCAAAGCCGACTAGTGATACCAAAACCAAACCCAAACTTTTGTGAGCATCCATCATGGCTGCAGGATATTGTAGGGTTGTCAGGAGAGACAGGATGGCCAGGGCTTGGGGGGTATGCTGTGGACCACAGTAATAATTTTGTTTTCCTCTTCACTTTAGCCATTGTACAGGGTGACTCACTGGAAGAGATTTATAACAAAATCAAACAAATCATTGAGGACCAGTCTGGGCACTACATTTGGGTCCCATCCCCTGAAAAACTCTGAAGAATCCCCTCCAACCATTCTCTTGTGAACAGAAGAAATCAAGCCCCTCTTTCCTCTTCCCTCTTCATTCCTGTCCCTATGGGGAGAACAAATGACCACTGTTCTTATCCCCTTTTTTAGATATGTCAAAAATTGAGTTTTCTAGTACTGTTCTTTCTTTTTTTAAAAAAATTCATTTTGGTTTCATTTATTTTGGGGGATGATGCCATCTCACTCATCATGTGACTGTGCCCATTCCTGCATGGACCTTTCCCAAGCGCTAGCACAGGTGCAAACCCATCAGAGCCATTGTTTTCATAAAAACCAAGCAGAAGCGAAGAGAAGCGAGGAGGACTGATGGCAAGACAGACTCTGGACAGCTGCACGGCTTGTGAAGTGATGAGGTGCTCCTGGGCATTTTTACCCACCTGTACTGCTGTCTTGCAGCTCCGAATGGTGCAACATAATGGCAACAGAAAGTATCTTATTTATATATAGATATATATGTAATTTATATAAAATATATAGAAATTATTATATATATATTATACGCTCTCCTATAATATATATATAAATATAAATATATATATTCACACACATTGGGACCAGAAAATCTATGGAGACTTCATCAGTGGTACTATGTTATTAGAGAAATGCTTTAATTTTCATATTCCAATCAGATGGTGTCTTATATCCCACCTGGTTGGGAAGAGATTGAAAATGGCTACAAGTGCTGTACCAGGGGCACATGCATTTGTCATTCTCTTGAAAGCTAAGGTTGCTGGAGGCGGTCAGCCTGGGGCCTGAAAGAAAGGGCTTTTGCCTGGGGCCAGAGGGTTGGACACTTGACCCCAAGGCAGCTGCTGGCCTGGAGATGCAGTCAGTCCTGTGTACTGAGAGACAGAGAATGGCTAATTATGCTCCATATAAAATTGCCTATTGTTTTATGCCACCTGATGTGTCTGCATGAGAGGTTTCCTTTTTGTTCATTTTTTAAGCTGCTGTTAAACCAAAACCATGTTGTGCTACTGTGTCAGCCTTTTCATTGTTCCAAATTTTACTTTTACTATTTAAGTGAATGCATAGAATCCAATTCACCAATGTTATAAAAACTTATGAGGTACTAAAGGAGCCAAGCATTCGGGGACAATAGGTGACCCAGACTTGGCCATCCAGTCAGCAGAGGGAAAGCAGGGGCTGGTGAAGGCTGAAGGTAGGAGCTGGGCTCTGCACTACCAGGCTGGCCCTTCACTTTTCTGCCAAGGACGAGCTGGACTTGGCTGAGGTTTCTTTGTGGGGCTGCTGACAGACATAAGGAGGCACTTGCCTTCTCACTCTGCTGGGACAGCAAGACAGCGCCAAGCTTGGCCACCTGCAGAATTAGTTTGATTTGATTTTCTTTTTTTGCAGATGCTCCATATGCCCTACCCTAGCCACCTCACCAACAGCTGGTAGCTTACTGTTTCTTCAAGAAGAAGGTAGATTTTAACGCTGTAAATTTGAGCTGTAGAGCTAAGACTTGCTTACTGGTGAGCTGTGCAACCTTGTTGCTTTTTCTGAGCCTGAGAGCAGTGACTATGGTCCAAGGAGCCTTCCTCCTACCACCGGCATAGGCAGCAGGTGTGTTCCAGCCCTACCGCATCCCACTGTGCTCCCCTGAAGCCAATGTGCCTCCCTTGCTTTCATGCCACAGGGCTAATGCAAGGGAGAACATAGAAATGCTTGGCCCTAGAGTTGGCCACTAGGTTAAGACTGGTGCAAACAACACAGTGCTGAAAATGTTTCCAAGCACTACCAGCCAAATTTAGGCAATGTGTACCTAGTTACCCTACCAGCATCCTGAGGCTAACTGTAAAGTATGGGGCCCAGAAGGAGGGTGAAGAAAGGGGGCAGCAGCTTTCCCTTGGCAATACACTGGAGTGAAAGCAAGAGGGAGCAAGTGACAGCTGATCAAAACTCCGATGGGGACATGAGCAGGGAGTACCGATTCTCTAGCAGTGACCAAGTGATACGTTGGTGGGAATGATGCTCAGCCCTCCTTCTCTCCCTCCCTCCCTTCCAGGGAAGAAGAGCAAAGATTCAAAGTAAGCATGACACTAGTTGGTTTACCAGTGTTCCTTCCAAGGAGACATATATTTTTTAATAAACGATAGTTGCAATGAACTGTGCCTCAGAGAATTTCTTGAAGCTGTGGAGCAGTGTGGGGCTGGGCTCCATCGTGGGGAGGACTCCATATTTGCC
Organism: Capromys pilorides; assembly: GCA_004027915.1. NCBI lineage: Eukaryota > Metazoa > Chordata > Mammalia > Rodentia > Capromyidae > Capromys > Capromys pilorides. The sequence continues at coordinate 26,110 of PVKN010004449.1, forward strand.
TGGAACCCAAAAGCACTCTCAGTGAGGACTGTCCTTGGGAAGGGTGGGTGTGGCCTCTGGGTGGTGAGGGGCCCTTTGTGTGTTCAATCTTCTACCTGGTCCAGAGAAGCACCAGGCTGGATGGGGGTCCACATTCTGGATGGTGAAATGTGACATTTTTCTAACAGCTACACAAGATGAGTTGCCTGGGGCAACTAAGGTGTGTGACAGAAAAAGCAGTGATAAAATGGTCAATGAATGCTTCCTGCTAGCTGCCAATGAAGGCAGCCACACCCCTGTTGCCTTCCTGAGGACCAGAACTGATGGAAGGCATTTCTGACATGACTGACCCCTACAGCTTGTACAGAGTGCTGCAATGATTAAGGTCAAGACTGATGACTGAGTGAATGAGTAACCGGAAAGTGTGTGAGCTGAGCCCCAGGGCGGGTAATCACTCACTTGTTTGTGGCAGCTTACAGTATAACAGTGGTGGTAAACCTATGCCCTTATGTCACAGCAGGCTGCTGTGTCATTGAACGCTCTACTTTTTGTTATTTGATACAGGATCTCCCCACACAGTACAGACTCATAGTGATCTTCCTGTCTTAGCCTCCCCAGTGCTACAGAGGCACAGCCTGGCATGCAGTACCAGGGATTGAACTTGGTCCTTGTGCTTGCCAGGCAGGTGCTTAGACCACCAAGCTATCTCCCCAGCCCACACTGAAAGCTCTAAAAGGTTCCCCGTCACTGATGTTTGAGCTCATACTTTCCCATGTTCTTTCACCTACTAGAGGGCGGCCCCACAAAAAGGAGGCTCCAGAGGTTACTCTAGGAGTTTTAAGGAAATTCAGGTCCAAGTGCAAAGGGAACAAAGATTATGCCTATCATCACACTGTGCAGAGACTCTCTTCACAGATAATGTCCTTCTTGGAGGAAAGTACAGGTGAAGAAAAGCTTGCTCCAGTCAGGCTGAGCAGCACAGATCCTCCAAGGTGGCTCACAAGGCTAAGGCTTGTCTTCATGAGGAGCTAACATGGTCTGCTACTGACACCACTGCTGATCTGTAATCTTCATCTCTAAGAGGAAGATTCTCATGCAATGATACTGATGACTAAATAAAAATTTATTCAAACACAAATGACCTACTTTACCTTAGGTTGAAAGTATTTTTCTAGAAATCAGCTTATGAAAGCAAAATCTTTGTCTGGAGCCAGTGTAGATGTTGAACAGCTCAAGGAGGATGCTAATATGGATGCAGAATAAAGCAGGATTGAGTCACAGCAGTGGGAGCAGCTTTGCAAAACCAAGATGGGACTGAGAAGGGGCTCTGGGCTTGAGTAGAAAGATTACTACTCAAGGGACAATGCCTGCCTGGTGGCAACCACTGAACCCGCGGTATCAGCCTGTAGCAGGCATTGAGGAGCAGGTGTTCAGACAATTACCTTGTGAAGACCGCTGATGTCCCCAGCAAGCCTGGGGCCTCACCTGGGACTGGGACCAAGTCATTCAGCTCACTGTTCCCACGTTTTATCTTCTATCATGTTGAGGATATTATGCTCTCTGTTTCATTGATCTTTTTGTCCAATTAGTCATTTCCTTGGCATCTCAGCTAGATTTTCTTAACTTTGCACATAATTCTCTGAAGCTCAGTTTCCAGTTTCCTTAAAAGCCCCTTTCTTGCCCCCTTGCTTCTAAGGAATGGTAGAACCGGCTCTTGTGCACACCTCAGTCCCTCTTCACTGAACAGAGTGTTCATCTCTGTTCTTTGAGAGGTGTTAGAATTTCTTCTGCAATAAAGCCCTAGCAAGATATTATCTGCAGAGCTGCTCCAAACTGTTACACTCTCGGTGAGGCACACTGGGACCTTTTTTCCACTTCATACTGAAGGAGCTGACCACACATCTCTTCCCTGGCAGGCTAACCACAAGTGGCCACCACTTTCAAGAACTGGCAAGTGGGTTGCTTGGGAGGGGGCTCCCCATCTGTCCTTTTTCAGTGAACAACATCATAAGAGAATGCCTGACAAGCCTTGGTGTCACCCAGTCACACCCCCGCCCCCCTGCCACTTTCAGGAACAGCTGACCAGTAGTCCTTCGCCACCTGGCCCTGTTCACTACAAAAAAAAAAAAAAAAAAAAAAAAAAAAAAAAATACCCAGGCTCTGGCATGGCCCTTTCTCCTTGCAGGCTCTGGTCTTTGCCCCTGCCTCAGTCTCCTGCTGTCAGCCCCACCTTGGGAGCCATGTGAATTCCCTAAATGCACTGCAACCTCTGAGTCTTAGCTCCTGCTTCTTTTCAGTCCATAAATGCCCTCACCGTTGCCTCATCTTGCTTAACTGAAAGACCCAATGCCTTTTGCAAACTAGCTCCGCTCCCCCTCCTGCACCAGAGATAGAATTGACTTTTTCTTCCTTTGTCTTCCTTTGACAACACTGTGACAGCTCACTTGTACTTCCTCCTTGCCATGTGCCAGACACTATACTAAGTGCTCTCTGTATACTAGTTCACTGACTGCCAAAGCCAGCCCTGTGCGGTAGATGCCCTTATTATCTCTTTTCCAGATAAGGAAATGGACTCAGGGCTGTCACATGGCTGACACAAAGTGTGACTGAAAAGTGGCAACTATGAGATTTATTGCAGTAAAAGACATTGCCTGTTAATTACCGTCAAAATATTCCCTCTTGCTTTGAACACATTCCAGCCTCATCACTTCTAAAGCAATTCTGAAAGTCCTCTTTCATGAGTGCCTTTGCTTATGTTGTTGTGGCTGCCTTGATGTCCTGAACGGATTAAAATGTTTATCTTTCATGGTCATTTTAACTCGGGAAGAGCCCAAGTCAGTGAATGAGGTGCATGAGAATATTATGAGACTGCCTTCCCGTGGGACAGTACCCAGTGGCAGCATTCACCATAGTTTTGATTACATTTCCAAGACACAAAAGAGGACTTCCAGAAAGACTTTTTAAGAGGACTTTCAGAAGTGGCAGGGATGTTTGCAGTGAGGTTGAGTTTTCTGAGGAGGACTAATGACAATACATTTTTCACTATAATAAACTTCATTTAAATATTTGCAGTATAACTTGATCATCCTTTATAAGGGACAGAACTATAAGCCATGCAAGCTATGTGGCTACAGCTGTGATGCTCTTAAGCACCCCTTGGTCTGTCTCTTTGTCACACTGAGAACATTGTCCTGCTCTCATCTCTCCACCTGTCTTCCTCTCTGACCTCCTCCTTTTTTGGTACTTGGGACTGGACTTACACAAGCTACATCCCCATTCATTTTTATTTTTTATTTTGAAACCATCTTGCCAAGTCACTAAGTTGCTCAGGTTGGGATTCAATTTCGGACCCTTCTGCCTCAGCCTGCCAGAGTATTAGGATCATAGGCATGTGCCACCATGCCCTTCTTAGCCTCCTATTTGAGAGCAGGGGCTTTAGATCAGTGGTGCGGAAGCTATGACACACGTGCCATAGCCAGCTGTTTGTCTTTGAAAGCTCTGGAAGGTTCACCATCACTGTGATCCCACTCTTCTGAAAATCTCCAGCCCTTGGTGCCATGCCCATTGCAGGGAAGGTGCTTGAGCCCAAAGACCTGCACTAGGACTGGTCAGGCTCTGAGGGTGTGACGGGACTGGGTCTAACCTATGGGGGGCATGAGTTGATTTGTTTCCTGGCTTCTTTACACCTTTCACTGGGAGCTTGCTCCAGCCAGCCTATGCTGCCTTTCTTGCCATCGATTGGATGCTGTCCTTTAGCTCTATGCCTTCTTTTCCCTCTGCTGTCTTCTCACCCAGAGCCAAACTGACTACCTGCTCCAAGCCCCATACTAACAAGTGCTTTGCACAAATCACAGCCCAAACTAAGCCGCCACTAAAAGCTCTAGAAGGTCCACTTTCCTCCCAGGCATGAAATTCAAAGGGTTTGAAGCCCCTCTTTCCCGCCCCTGTCCACAAGCTCCCTCTACCTGAGCACTTGCTTTCTGGAAGCTCCATCACTGTTCTGCCCTTCTGCAGTTCAGCCTTCATCTGTCTCCTTTAGCCCTCAAATCTGTGTCCAAAATAATTATTTACATATTCAGTGTAGTCTATTGTGCTTATTGCGGCCTCCACTTTTGTAGTCAGGAGCTCCTGCTTAGATGCACCTCCTAACAATCACTGTGCTGGGGGCTGGAAGACTAGGGACAAAACAAACAGCTCCTTTCCCAAAGAGCCTAAAATGTAGAGGAGGGGCAACAAAGAAGTAAATGATGGGAGAGTAACAAGTTAGAGAAACAGTGATGATGAGAATGCACAGTATACATTAACAGAAGCCACAGTGTGTCAGGGGTCTGCCGAGAAAAAGCACCTAGGGAGGGCTTCTCGGAAGAGGTGACATTGGGGCTGAGACCTGCAGCACTAACAGAAGGGATGTGTGGGTTGTGTGGAGGGAAGGATTGACTTCACATCCTGACCCTAACCTACTTTTCCCAGCTACCTCCTGATATTTCTTAGCCAAACTGTGCCTCTTTCTTTACCTCAGAGGAAGCTCTCTGGAGTGTTTCTAGGCCCCATCTCTTCTTTAATGAAGCCCTGCAAGAGCCAGCTCAAATGTCACCTATTATGCTGACACTGCTGCTCACTCCAGAGGAGCTCTGCCTCCATTCTCTTGCATCACCCTAGCCCTCCTGAAACTTGAACCTGCCCCATACCTCCTCACTCGGTAGCTATTTATTCATAATATTCTTCAACTAGACAGAAGAACAAGTAGAAGCTGGGCTTACATCTGCCCTACCTATCTACCCTGCAGAGCAGCTAATGATGGCCTTGATTAGGACACTCTTGTCCAGTTTCCCCTTTCTGGGCCTCACTGTCCTAACTTGAAAATACGACGAAACCAGACAGATGATCTCTAAGGCCTCTTCTAGCTCTCACATTCATCGAGAACAATAACAATAGTAGATTTCGAAAGGAATGAATTATGCGGAATCCCTTGCAAAAAGACAGTCCGTGTCTGTCTGTGAATTTGTGGTTAAAAAACAAAAGCAACAAGGAAAATGGCAAAAGGCTTAAACGTAGCTGCCAAGAGCATGGCACATGAGCACAGTTGGTGTATACACAAACATTACACAAAGGCAGGCTCAGTGCCTGCTGTGAGGCTGTGAAGGATCCCTGGGAGAAGCTCATCTAGGATGAGGCGAAATGGCCTTTTCCCAGTTGGACAGAGCTTTCAGCTCCCAGGATAGCTTAAAGAAATAGAAACCTTTAAGACAGAATCACATTTTCAGTCAGATCAACAAACGGTGCTGGGGGCAATTGTTGCTGTTCCGCTGCCATGAACTGGATGCTCTCTGCCCTGTTCCACTCAGTCCTGGGCCAGCTGAACATGGACTGAAACCTCCAGAAACTGCAGCATCAGGCCCACCAGCGCCAGACCCGCCCGGCAGTGTCAGGCCCGCCAGCGCCAGACTCACCAGGTGAGGGTCCTCAGGCCCACTGCCAGCACAGCCTACTGTCAACAGGCAGTGACAGGCCCACCAGCGCCAGACTCGCCAGGCAGAGCCAGGCCCCCCAGGCAGCATCAGGCCCACCAGCACCAGACTCCCAGGTGAGGGTCCTCAGGCCCACCTCGAGCACAGCCTACTGTCAACAGGCAGTACCACACCTGCCAGCACCAGATCTGCCAGGTAAGACTTCCAGCCTGCTGCCAGCGCAGCCTACAGCATCAGGCAGTGTCAGGCCTGCCACGTGAGACATCCTCTGGCCCACCTCCAGTGCAACCTATCACCCAGTGCCAGACCCATCAGGTGAGTGAGACCCCTCCCTCCCCAAGCCTACAAGCAGCTCAGCAGTTCCACAAGCCTGGTCTGAAGGAACAACCCACAGTCACGCAGTCCTGCACCAAAGCTCACTGTTACTCAGAATGATATAGACAAGAAGCAAAATGCAATCTCAGGTCCTGAGCCCACCTGAAACAAATACAGGAGCCACTACCATACAAGAAATTGGGAATCATACAGCCAACATCTCTGAATTCGTAGCATCTGAAGTAAACAAACAAATGCAGAAATGTATAGAGGAACTCGGATTGGAGGTAAGCTCTGAAGTTAAAAAAGAAATCTTTGAAGTACTAGAAACTGAAGTTAAAAAACAGCTGCAGAAAAGCATAGAGGGAATGAGATCAGAAATAATTTCTGAACTTGAAAAAGTCATTTCTAAATTAATAGCCTCTAAAGTAGAACAACTGCAGAAAGGTAGAGAGGAAATGAGAACAGAAATAACCTCTGAAATAGAAAAAGAAAGGATAATTATAATGAAAGACTTAAGTAATATGAAAAAAGACATTGATAAAAAATTAGAGGAGAATAGAAAAATGATGGATTCCATGACTGAGCAATATAAGAAGGAAATAGATTGCCTGAAACAGTATCAAAGAGATATACAAGAAAATAAAATCTCAATCACGAGCTGGCAAAACTGTATGAAAGAAAGTGAAGATAGAATCTCAGATCTTGAAGACACACGTGCAGCTAGTGAAAAGGCAAGAAAGAATCTCTTGAAAACAACCAGGATGCAGGAAAAAATAATTCAACACCTGCAAGATGATGCAAGAATGAACAACGTGAGATTAATAGGAATCAATGAGAAAGAAGGAGTCAATACAAATGATATAAAAAGAATATGGGCAGAAGTAATCGCAGAAAACTTTCCAAACATGAGAAAACAATCAGATATTTAGGCAACTGAAGCATGCGGAATGCCAAATAACATCAACCCAACTAAAAACACATCAAGACATATAATAATCAAGATCCCAGAAATGCAGCAGAAGAATAACATACTAAAAGCTGCTAGAGAAAAGAAACAGATCACATTTAAAGGAAAATCCATCAGAATAATGGCAGACTTCTCTTCACAAACCATGAAATCAAGAAGAGCATGGAGCAGAGTGCTTCAAGTCCTCCATGAAAACAAATTTCAGCCCAGACTGCTATACCTGGCAAAACTCTCTTTCAAGTACGAGGGAGAAGTGAAATACTTCTACGACAAGGAACAACTAAAGAATTTCATGATGTTAAAGCCAACACTACACAGTATACTAACAAATATTTTAGAGAGGGATCAAAACGACTTGGACTTAACAAATGCGAACAGAAAGATTCCACCAAACAAGACAACCAATTAAACATAGGAGAAAAACTGGTAAACAGTAGTAAATAAAAGTCATGTCAATAATAAGACAATACATTTGAATTATAACTATCAATGTCCATTGACTCAATTCTCCAATTAAAAGAAGTAGACCAGCAGAATGGATAAGGAAATAAAACCCAACAATATGCTGCATACAAGAAACACACTTAACTCATAAAGAAACTCATAGGCTAAAAGTGAAAGGATGGAAAACAATACTACATGCTCCAGCACCTCAAAAA
>PVKN010004450.1:0-33379 GCA_004027915.1 Capromys pilorides
GACTACAGTACAAAGGTTTGCCCACTTTTCCCTCCTCTACAGCACCATCAACTTAAAGATCATGGGTGCTGGGCTGTGCACACCAGCCTTCCTGCGCTTCTTGGCAGGGCTCATGGGGAAGGATGAGCCGAGACAGGCCAGCGTTGACCCCAGCGAGCCTGCACCAGCAGTGAGATCTGTGCTCTCTGTGATTCTGAAAGGCAAAACTCTTTCTCTTGAGGTCAAATAGAAAAAATAAATAAATAAATTATATATATGTGTGTGTGTGTATATATATATATATATATATATATATATATATATATATATATGAAAAATCACAATTTTAAGATTGTACTTTCCAGAAACACTGCAGCTCTAGGACACAAAAGTTACACAAGGCTATTTTCCTTCCAGGAAACTCACTCCAAAAATACTTTTTCCTAAAAGTTTTTTTTTTTTTTTTCCTAAAACTTTTAAAGGCTAAGTAAGCCAGTAAACTGGGCTCTGAGCCCCTGCTTTCCACCTGTAAATTGCACTTCCTCCCACAGACTTCCATCCTCAAGAAAGCCCACTCTTCTCAAGCCAGCTCCAAACCCAGTCTGCATTCTAGTATAGCACATTCTGACATTCTAGGGTGGCACATTCTAGATCAACCATCTGGAAGACACACATAAGAGCACAGAAATACACCCACCTCCAGACCACAATGCCTTCAGGTATCTTTTGTTTCCCCCTTTAACTAGTCTGAGTTTGGCTTCCATCACTAGTAACCCAGTGGAACCATACAGCAGAGCTCTACCTCACAGGCAAAGAAGCAGATGGGAGAGTTGAACAGCTTTAGGCAAGTGAGAAAGCCTCACGCTTGTCCACCCAGTGGAAGCATCTCCCACAAAGAGCCATGGTTGCTGAAACCTTCCCAGGAGGAGCCCCTGGAGTCACCTCCTGAAACCAAACACTACCAGACACACCAACAGACGCTCTAGTGACAGGCTTGGGGACAGAGAGGGCAACATCCCCCTGCACACTCTATCCAAGGAGAAGGCAAGGGCAGCACAAATGTGTCCCCTGGACAAAACAAGAATTTTTCCCTTTCTCTTTGCAGTCAGGCCATTCATCTCTTGTGTGGCAAATCAAGGACTATTCAAGGAAAATGTTTGAAAAAATAAAAACCTTCAAACAAATCCAAAATGTGGGACACTGTATGGAACATCTTTGCCAGACCTACCTGCTGTTCTATTTAAAGAAATGAGACGTGTGACAACATAGAGCAATGAGTGGCCGTTAACAACAAGTTGACACGGAGATCTAATATGCAGGCCAGATTCAAACTTGGAAACAATTAGGGACATTTGGACAAGGGCAGCATGTTAGGTTATATTTTCAAATTAATACGGTTTTTGTATGTCTGGTGCTGGGGCTCAAACCCAGGATTATGTACATTATGCAAGTGCTCCACTACTGAGCCCTACCCCAGCCCACAAATTGTCTTATATGAGTTAACAATATTGCACTTATTTCTGAGAATCACCTTATCTGGGGGAGATACTTGCTGAAAACTTGAGGCGCGATGTATGCAACTTCCTTTCCTTATTTTACTGCTGTTCTGTAGAGAAGGAATCGAGAGCCGTGGCAGTCACACTGAGGGAACCTAAGTGATCCTCCAGGTGCTCAGAGTATGATTCTCTTAAGTTTTGTGCAAGTTGGTAATTTTTAAAACTGATGGCTTTTTGATAGCCCGTTATTAACCAGGTGTGGTGGCACCCACATGCAATCCTAGTGCTTAGGGAGGATCTCAAGTGTGAGCCCAGTCTAAGCAATTTATTAAGACTTTGTCTAAAAACAAACAAAACAGGCCTAGAGATGTAACTCATTGTAAATGCCCTGTACTCAACGTCCAGAAAAAGGAAAGAAGGGAGGGAGGGAGGGACCAAGAGAGGAAGAATGGGCCAGGCCAGCCCATTATTGAACTGGGATTGTACTTCTGTGGTAGAATGCTTGCTTAGCACATGGAAGGACCCAGGTTCAATACCCAGCACCACACACAAAATAATGTTCATCACCTGCCTCAGATTCTGTACCTACATATGTACACTTATGCAAGACCATCATGTACACACACACACACACACACACACACACACACACGCACATTCTTTTTTTTTTTTTTAGCTCAGGCTTGGTCTTGAGCTCACTTTTTTTTTTTTTTTTTTTTTTTTTTTTTTTTTTTTTTTTTTTTTTTTTTTTTTTTTTTTTTTTTTTTTTTTTTTTTTTGTCTTTTTGAGACAGGGTCTCACTATGTAGTTAAGGCTGGCCTTGAGCTCACTTTTGTAGCCCAGGCTGGTCTCGAACTTGCACCAATCCTCCTGGCTCAGCCTCCCAAGTGCTGGGATTACAGGCGTGCACCACTACGCCCGGCTCATACATGCACATTCTGCAACACAGCAAGTGTACAAAGAGAACCACCAGGCAGAAGGCAGCAGAATCAGCTTCTAGCCTCGATCTGGCTCTCATGACCAGTGATCCCCTTCCCATGCTGTCTTTTCTGCTGGGAGATGAGGGCTGGAGTGTCTATAGATACAGATGCTGCATGGGGGCTTCATGGATGAAGAAGGATCAGGGTTAACAACTAAAGGGAGTGCCATGATGGTCCTCTCTCAGATGGCAGCAGGTATATGTGACAGAAACCATCAGCTGTCAGTCACCCGACTCAACTACTTGATTCTAGGCCTGTCAGAGTCCCAGTTCTCAGGACTTGACCCTGAGACTCAGGCGGACAGCCCATACCCCTGGACAGGCTAGTAAGGATTGTCCAGATTTCCTAGAACTGCAAAAGAAATGCGCCTGGGCTCTGAGCTGTGGCTTCCCCAGGGGCATTCGGGCACAACTTGTGCCTTAAGAATTATGATGAGACTGGGTGTGGCAGTGCATGCCTGTAATCCCAGCGCTTGGGAGGCTGAAAACAGGAGAACCACTATGAATCCGAGCTGTACAGTAAGACCCTGTAGACCCTGTACTAAATGAATTTTAAAAAAAATTATGATGAGGCAGCCATAGTGGCACATGCCTGCAATCCCAGCACCCTGAGAGGCTGAGGGTCCAAGTTTGATGCCAGCATGGCAACTTAACAATTTAATGGGTCCCTGTTTCAAAACCAAAAATATTAAAAGGACCAGGGAATGTAGTTCAATGTGAAAACCCTGAGTTCAATCGTTAGTGTCGCTAAATAAACAAACAAACAAATAGGGATAGAGCCCAGTGTGAAGACCCTGACTGAATCCCAAGTACTGAGGGAGGTGGGGCTAGGGCTGTGATGTGTCCAGGGCCAGTCCCCCACCACCACTGAATCTGGCCTGGAAAGTGAGTGTGCTCAATCCCATAACCACCTCCCCAGCCCCTTTCGATCAGTAAAGCTCTCTGGATACCCAGGGCTTTTAGAAAAGCTAAAGTTGATGATATCCTCAGCCACAGAGCATCCTGCAAAGGTCCCAGGCAGTGTGTGAACTTCAGGAGCCAGAAGCCACCTAGCTCCAAAAGGACCAAGTTTGTCTGAGGACAGCAGCATACAGCAGCAGAAGTGCGGCGGGCATGAGGCCAGGGAGACACAATCGCAGCAGAGACAGGAGGTTTCAGCCAAGAGAGAAGCAGCAGGTATGTTCTCACAAGTGGTGGGCACAGAGCTTGGAAGGCGATTTAGCAGTATTGCAAAATGTGATACAAGAGGGCGGGCGAGATGGTTCAGTGGTCTAAAGCGCCTGCTTAGGAGGGCTCAGGCAACTGCGGGGACTGCAGTTCAATCCCCGGCACCACATGCTGCGCCAGCGCCACCACCAGGGCAGGCTGAGCCAGCCACAAAATGAATAAAAATAAAGAAACAAAACAAAAACACAACAAGCAAACAAATAAATAAATAAATAAAAATTTTTTTAAAAAAATGTGATACAAGACGCAAGGGTGGGAGAATGCTAGAAACAGCCAGAGGAGACATGGGTAAGAAGGGTGTGGTCTCTCCCTAGACTGGATCGGATGCAGTGGTTAGAAGAAGGGGGATAAATCACAATGTACGGCCACCTATGGCTGCTTAAGATGCCCACAAAACATAAATTTTTAATAGATTAAGAAATAATATGCACCAAATTCTGAACAGCAATTACTCTGGGGAGAGGGAGAAATGGGCACTGCTGGCCGCAGGAGATTTTCATCTTTAATGTTCTGATTCTTTTAAAGGAAAACATATTTTTATTTTATGTTGCTTACATGTTTTTTGAAAAATTCCAAGTACACTGTCCATGTAGGTAACTATATACTATAAGACAAATGAACATTAAATATCCAGTGCTGATTTTCTAATCATGATTTTCCATAGAGGAAAAAGTATTTGTAAACTTGTGCACTTTAAAGTCCTCTTTTCAAATAAAGCAAATATGTGAAAAAGAAAAAAAATTAAAAAAACATTTTATGTTGCCTATTGGGAAATAAAGTGTTAATCATCTTGTCCAGTCTGATTTCTGGTGTGCTTGCCAGGCAGGTGCTTACGTCACTAAGCTATATCCCTGACCCACTCCCAGTTTGATTTCTAAGTCATGAGGTTAAGTGATCTTCTTGCCTCAGCTTGCCAAGTGTCTAGGATTATAATTCTAAATTACTCAATCCTGCTAGAAAACTATATTTACATCTTACACATGTAAAGTTACTATCATTGCCCCCATTTTACAGCTGAAAATCACAGAAAGATTTTTTTTAACGTATTTAGTACAGCATCTACAGGGTGTTACTACACAGATCGGACTCATAGTGATCCTCCTGTTTTCAGCTTCCCAAGTGCTAGGATTAAAGGTGTGTGCCACCACACGCCCAGTCTCAATCGAAATCCCAGCGTGCCCCGGGGGTGGGGCCAACACAGCATGTCAGGGATCGAACTCCGGTTGCTGCGCCTGCCTAAGCAGGTGCTTTAGTCCACTGAGTTATCTGGCCAGCCCCATAGAAAGCTTGATCCAGTGTTGGCCAATACATATAGCATGCATGGCCTTTTTGAATCACTAAAATCTAAAAGACTCACTATCACCTCATTCCAAGGGTCCCGTGGTAAGGCGAAGAGCTGGCCTCCCAGGCAAACATAATGCATTGGATGCTTTAAAAGCTTCTAAGCAGGGCAGATCTCACGTTAAGTATTCTTCACAATAAAATGAAATACGTGTTTCTTAACCTAGAATGGGGCTATAGATCAGTAAACCCATGGTAAGTTGAAAATATAATAAGCTGAAAATGCCTTGAATACACTTAAGGTGCTGCATATCCTACCTTATCAACACACATGGGCAGAGTGGTGGCTATTTCCTCCTTAGCTCACAGGGCTCATAGGGAGCTTCAGTTCACTGCCAGATAATAGCACAGGGCACATGGGTAGCCAAGGAAAAGACTGAAATTCAAAATTCATTCATTCATACATTCACTCATTATTCATGCTACTGGATATTGAACCTAGGCCCTTTGTACTGAGCTACATCTCCAGTCCCTTTTTAGAAGAAAAAAAACATTATTCTGAGATAGGGTTTTTGCTAAGTTGCTAAATTGCCCAGACTAGGCTTGAACTTGTGATTCTCCCCGCTCAGTCTCTCAGGGTACCAGGATTGCAGATGTGTACCACCATGCCTAGCTCAAAATTCAGAGTACAGTTTCTGCTGAATTTGTGTTGCTTGAAAATCACCATAAAGTTGAAGTTTGTTTGTCTGTTTATTTATTTGTTTGTTTGGTACAGGGTCTCACTACACAGCTAGGACTCACAGTGATCCTCCTATCTTAGCCTCTTCAGTGCTAGGATTACAAATGTGCACCACCACTCCCAGTTTCAGTGGCCAGCTAAGCACAGGGCCATATGGCATGTAATACTGGGAGACCTTGCACTTGCCAGGCAGGCACTTAGAACACTGAGCTATCACCCCAGTCCAAAAAAATCTTTTTTTTAAAGTCAGACCAACATAAATGGGGTACCACCTATAACATAAACTTTTACTTTAAAGTAAAAAAAGTAAAATAACCAAGCTCTTAATCACTGTCCTACCCACAGACCAAAGCTATGGCCCTCAACCTGCAGGCATAACCCTGATGAAGGATAGCCAGTCCACTGACACATAACTCAGAATGCACAGAGAGCAGAACTTAAGCCTAGCATGTGCAAGGGCCTCGATGAAACACACACACACACACACACACACACATATGCACGCGCGCGCGCACACACACACACACACACATACACACACACCAATGGTCAAAGTGCACAGGGTAAGGCCGAAGCTTTATCTTTGCCAACCAAAATGACCTTTTCACATTGACGTCTAGGGAACTCTAAGGCTGTTTAATGCTGTCCATTTGGCCTCTCAGCTCAAGCCCTTGTTGCCACTGCCAGGGACAAGAAATCAAGGCTACTTGCTAGAGGTAGAGGAGGTGACATGGGCATGACACCGGGAGGTGAGCCAGGAGCCCTCCAGGAGGCGCCCACGAACATTTCCTGCTGTTGGGGTCACAACTCCAGTCCTGGCCTTTCAGGGAGAATTGAAGCCACTAGGAAGAGGGACAGGCACTGAGTTAGGAAACAGTTCCTTTGTCACTTGCCTAGCATGCACCACAAGGCCATGCGTTCAATGCTCAACACCAAAAAGAAAAAGGAGAGAGAGACTCTTTCTGACTCTAACTCTCCACCTCCTCACCTGAGCTGCATTAGGAAGGCAAGTAATTATCTTCAAGACAAGAGCAGCTTCCCATAGAGCCGTGGGAGAAGAAGGAGTGAAGACTTGGTGAGCAAGAGGGTAAAGGGAGCAGAAAAGGAATCCACAAACAGAGAGGTAAGCAAAGAAACTGAAAAAAGACCCCGCAAGGAAAGTAGAAATCAGGAAACCATGACATGCTCTTCTGCTCAGCAAGGGCCTCCACCTGTCACTCCTGCACAGAACGGACCTGGGATGAGCTCAGACCCCCAGGTACAAATCCATGGTTAAGGCCTTTGCAAGTCCACCTGCCCTCCTGGCCTCCAGAGAGGTCATGTTGGGCCAACAGTGCCACCTGCTGGCATGAGGGAGAACTGTCAGCATTCCGAGCTGCCCATCATCAGGGCAGCCTCCACACCTTCACATCAGCTCCTACTCCATGGCCTTTGGATGTTGCTGTTCCCACTGCCACAGATGCTCTTCCTCCAGATCACAGCCAGCTTCTCCGCCTTCCAGCCCTTTTTTGTTTTGAGGCAAGTTTGCACTATACAGCCCAGGCTGGCCTGAAACTCACTCTGTAGCCTAGGCTGGCCTCAAACTCACAGCAATACACCTGCCTCAGCCTCCTGCATGCTAAGAGTACAGGCGTACGCCAGCATGCCCAACTCAAATGTGGCTTCTATGGAGAAGCTGTTCCTGACCAGCCTCCTGAAGAATCCCGCACTCCACCACCACGACTCCACCCTCCAACTTCACTGTTCTAGTTCCTGCCCAGGACTGGAGATTATCTGAAACTACCTGGACGTTTTATTTTCTTGCCATCTTCCTTGCACCATTAAAACATGCCAAGAGGCCAGACAGGGTCTGATGTCCTCTTCGCTATGACTCGAACACAGAACAGGTTCTGGCAATGAGCACTGCTAGATGAATGACTTACACTCATCCAGCTGAGCTCTCCTGAGCTCAAGAACCCAACTTCAAACTCTACATGGACAAGCCACCGCTCTGAGCACTCGGCACAGTGCAAGACAACAGCATTACCTTCCTCTGCTGATCGGGCTTCCCTCCATATGACCCACATGACAACCTCGAAGAGCCCGGGCTGGGAAGCCCTATTACATGAGCCCCCTTTGTTACACACCTGGACCAGGACCTCAAAACCCAAGTGCACTCATCCAGTCTCAGACTGTGTTGGGGTTTGGCCCCAGCCCACCTGAGCAACACAGCCTCCCTAGTCTGTCCCCAGGGATCCCAAAGCTACCTCCCAAATTGCCAAGAAGGCAGATGGCTCCTACCCCACTCTTCCAGGTACCGATCACTTCTCAGCACCCCCAGGCACCTGCTTCTGTGCCATCTTCTGCCAGATCTTCCTAGTTGCTGATGCCTGGCTCACTGTTTCCCAAACAGTTCAGTCCATTTCCCCACCCCAGTCTTCACCCCTGCTGTCTCCTTGCTCTGAAATATTCCCTCGTCTCTCTCCTGCTAGGGCTCTCCTTGCCACCTTCAAGCACCACCTCCTTCAGGAAGTCTGCTGATTCCACCAGGAGAAGATCCCTGAGCCTCCCTTCTCCATGGGTGTCGCTGCATGCTTCAGGAGTGACTGCCTGTCTCCTCTGTAGATTTCAAGTCCACCGGGTGCAAGAACCAGGGCCATGCCCACCTGGCCACTCTGTCTTTACTAACAGTCGTGCTCATGGGCACAGACTGAAAAGGAGCATGCTAGATCCTTTGAACATGTTAGGTCACTTCATCCTTCATCATTCCTGTGAGGTGGCATCAGCATCTTCACTTTGTAGACAGGAAAAAAAAAACGGGCTCAGAGAGGTTCGGGGCTTTGCCCCAGGTAACCTGAATAGTGAATGACGGAGCCAGAACTCAAGGAAGAGAACACAGCACATAAAACAGTAGCTGGCTTAAAGTAGAGCTCAATGAATATTCATTAGGACAAGGAATGGCTTCATTTCTCCTGCTCTGACCTCAGTGTTGACAGCTCAAAGGCAAGAATGCCGGTGTTCTTGCTTTCTCTGTTCCAATTCTGACTCGCTTATAACAGCAAAATTTGTTCTCCCTTTCTCTCCCTCTTCCTGTTCAAATTGTGGACCAAAAATGACCCTGCTGTGACAGGTGCAAAAATGCCACTGATAAGAAGTCCCACTGCTATCTATAATTTCTTTGGTATCAGGAATTCAACTCAAGGCCTCGAACATGCTAGGCAGGCACTATGCTGAGCTACATCCCTGGCCCTGAGAAGCCTATATTCAAAGGAGAAAGTGGCACACACCTGTAATACAAGCTATCCAGGAGGCTGAGGCAGGACAACTACCAAGATCAAGACCAGCCTGGGCAACTTATCAAGGTTCTGTCTGAAAATAAAATTCAGGGATTGAGGATATAACTCAGTGGTAGAATATTTGCCTAAACTGTGCAAGGTTCTGGGTTCAATACCCAGCACTAAAAAATAAATAAATACTTTTCAAATGGGCTGAGGATGTAGCTCAGTGGTAGAGCACTCACCTAACATGGCAAGAAAGACCATGGGGTTCCCTTGCTTCAGCAACACAGAGAATATTATAAAGTAAATAACTAAAATGGAAGGTGATGTGACAAGCTTTCAGGGAAACCAGATGTAGTAGGCATCCCTCAGAAGTGATCCCTTCAGAACCACAGGCATTTCCACCTACCTTCGCCTGCTCCTCTTCCTCTTCTCTGGTCATGCCTATTTATTTCTGTTCAGCCAAAAAAAAAGGGGGTGGGGCAAACGATACCCTATTTCCTGTTCAATTCTGTTGTTTCCCCATTCTGTTCCTCAGAAATTGCTCCACCATGTTTTTGCTCCCTGTCCAGCTGCTGTATTGCTTACTGACCCCGATTCCATGGGTCAGGTGAGCTGAGACTCCCGGGAAGCTCGGCTAGAGAGGAGTGTGCAGAGCATGGCCACTGAGAGGGTCCAGATGGCCAACACTACTCCATCTGCCCCCAGCCCCCTCCCTCACAGAGACCATAGGACATTCATCATGATTTTGGACTAAGAGTGGATTGTGAGACACAAAGGAAAGGAAAAAAGCAAAATAGTTTCAACTGAATTAGAAGTCTAGCAGTTTGTTTTGGGTTTTTTCCAGTATTGGGGTTTGAACTTGAGACCTCGTGCTTGCCAGGCAGCTACTTACACCACTGAGCTATCTCCCCAGCCTAACAGTTTTATTTTCTCAGGCACTTATAAATTCCCAAGCCCACACCATGGGTCAGAGTGTGCAGATGTGGCAAGGGCCCCCAAACAAGAGTGCCAGTTCACTTCAAGGAATGGGGCCAACAGTGGGACACCAAAATCCCTAAGATATCACGGGACACACATCCTCCCTGAACACAGCCTTCCTGGTCTCAAAACTGAAAACTGACATGGTTCCATGGAGAAGCGGGGTCCACACAACTCCACGCAGATAGGATTTGGACAGTAGCACCTGGAAATTCTCAGGTTCAGTGTAAACAAAATGTCAGAGATGAGATTCTAGGAAGCCCACCCACCCCACCCCCATTTGTACACTGTACACCCTGCCCCCAGCACATTACATTTACAGCATTTTACATTTCACCTGGGGATTTCCTGTATGTCTATGATTCACCTCTTCCCCAGGAAAGAAGCAATCACTCTTTACTACTCCCTCAAATCAGCATCCAACCTCAGAGGGACCGGAAGCCTTGATATGCATGTCTGTGCGCGTGCAGAGCACAACCCTGACCTTCACGCCTGAAAGAGCGTGATCACGTGAGCTGCCAAGCAAAGCGAGATCCAAGGAGCAGGATGAGACGCCCTGGACACAGACGACCCCGGGGACGCAACCCAGCTCCATCCCGTCACATCCAGGTCACTTCATAGCACACCCCCAGGCCTTGGTTTCCTACGTTAAGATGGGAGGAACAGTGGCGCCTTCTCCTGTTCCCGTTGTTCCTCCCAGGACTAGTCCTGTTCTCCCTAGGATGAGAATGGAATGCGGGAACATAACAAGCGTCAGGCAACTGCAGCTATTTTTATCACTGTCATAACAGAATGTGGTATTGACCATGTTTGGGCTTTTGAGGGACTGTTTCTGAAAGTGAATATGCCTCTCTGTGTGTGCCTCTGAGTATGCTTATGTGCTTATATTTCAGCGCAGGTATGTGAGTGTGTGTGTGTGTGTGTGTGTGTGTGTGTGCATGTGTATTGTATGTGTGTGTCTGTGTGATGTCTGTATATACAGGAGACGCCAAGATCCATGGCATGTTATGTGTGAGCTGGACGTCAGCCACAGGATCAGGGCCCTCTTCAGGACACAGCTCCTCCGCTCCTGTCTCCCGCCCAAGGAGGCAGACTGTGTGACAGCTCCCGGCTGCCAGATGCCAGCACGTGGCCAACTCCTTGGCACCACCTAGTGGCACTGGGTTTGTGCAGCTCAGACACCTGTAGTTTTCTACAGCAGGTGAGAAGTCACAGACCAGGACAAACCTCTGGGTTTGTCCAGCCCTGGAAGTCCTTCATGGAGAATCTGGCTTTCAGTCTCAACTGCAATGGTCGGTCCCACAGAAGCTTCAGTGATTAGTGACATGTTCTGTATCCATCCTGCCTGATATAGTAGCCACTGATTGCATGTGATTACTGAGCACTTGAAGTGTGGCTACTGCAAATGAGGACATTTTTTGTTGTTGTTGGTTTGTTTTGTTTTTTGTTTTGTGGGACTGGGGTTCGAACTCACGACCTTGCACTTGCCAAGCAGGCACTTGTGCCATGGAGCTATCTCCCCAGCCCCTCTGAGAACATTTTAATTTTACTTAATTAACTTAATTTAAATGGCTACTCAACCAGTGGTTGACATACTGCACAGGACTAGTCTAAAGATTAGATGAAGGTCCAGCAAGATAGCTCAGCAGAACAAATGCCTGCTTAGGCAAGCACAGGACTGGGGTTTGATCCCCACCACCACATGCCACTCCAGCTCTGCCCCAGGCTCAGTGAGCCAGCCACTGAGACCATGTGGTGGTGCACGCCTATAATCCCAGCACTGGGGAGGCTGAAAACAGGAGGATCACTAAAGTCTGAGCTGCATAGTGAGACACTGTACCAAATACATAAAAAATAAACAAACAAATAAATACATAAATAAATAAAGATTGGCCCATGAGATAACTCAGCAGACTAAAGCACCTGCTTAGGCAAGCTTAGGCAAGCACAGGAACCAGAGTTCAGTCCCCTATACCACATGCTGCACCAGCCCCGACTCCAGGGAAGGCTGAGCCCACCACAGAGTCCAGTGCATGCCTGTAATCTCAGTGCTGGGGAAGCTGAAAACAAAAAAGTCCAAGCTGTGTAGTGAGACCCAGTAACAACCAAATACATTTAAAAATAATAATGATAAAAATAAAGATTATTTGAGTCCTAGATCCCAGTTATGCCTCAAGCTAGATGGATCAACCTCTAGACCTCCCAGTTTACGGGAACCAAGATGCCCCCTTTTTACTCATACTGGTTTGAACTGGGTTCTGGCAACTTTCACAAAAAGTCACTGCCTAATCAGATTCTCTTGTAAATGCAAAACTCAGAGAAGGACATACGAGGCAATGGACACCCACCGCTAAGGGGTAAGAGGGAGCAGGCCATTGGGGTTGCCACCAGGTCCCAAGCAGTGCACCATTTTCCTGGAATGACACCCCAATTCTAGAAGAATCGGTCTCCAACAGGGCTGAAAGCCACCAATGACATTTCTGTGACTTTTGTATGGGCACAAGCAGCTCAGATCCCAGATTACCAGTGACCTGACCTTAAGGTGGTGGCCACCTCTGCCAGCCTCATTGCCCCATCTACAAAATACAAATGGGAACAAATACCACATAAACATAGGTGAGGATCGAGATGGTTTCACACTGCTCAGCTGCACAGTAAGCATTTAATGTTTGCCAAAATCATTATTACCCCATTTTTACAATCTAAAAAAACAAAAATCCTGAGTAATATTACAGTTATTTGGGTCACCCAGATGCCGTGCTGGGGAACACTTCTTTCCTCCACCCTTTCCACATGAGGTTGACCTCCATATTTTGCAGTCCTGTGTTATAGCATCTGGCACCAATCTGTCTGTTTTCACCCCTCACGTAAAGCCACCTTCATCTCCCTCATCAGCAGCTGCTGGCCCATGTCCACCTGCACCTAACAGGGTTCCACTGAGTCACCCCAGTAACCATGGTGACATTCCTGGAGAATTCTAATGGAGCTGCTCTACTGCCCTACCCCAAACCTCCAGTCAATGATTCAAACTTTTTGGCTGAATAAGAGTTTAGCCACTTGTAGGCAAATGGATAGATATTGAAACCATAACGCTAAGTAAAAGAGATGTGGAAGGTTGCACACCACGTGGTTTCTGTAATATGAGAGAGCTGAAATATAAATAAGTCTACAGAATAAAGTTAAGGAGCTGTGGTAGGGAATAAGGAAGCAGACAGCAGAGATGGGAAGAAGAGCTGGGAAAGAGGAAGAAGAGAGGAGTGGAAGAGGAAGAAGAGAGGACCAGAGGGCAGCAGAGGGAAGCAAACTGATCAAATGTGATCTATATGTGCATTAATTTCCCAAAATGATTGTAACTGTTATGGCTTGTGTTTTAATTACTATTCTCTCATTTCTGGGACAAATACCCAACACATAAGTTAAGGAAAGGACAGGTTTATTTAGCTCACGGTTACTGGAGGTTTCATAACTTAAAGCAGCCTGAATTACATAGCAAGACCTTGAGACTATGCTGCCATGTCCAGAATGACTCTCTCTATACCTCTGAGAGACTGCTGCCTGGTGCAGGGGGGATGGGGGTCTCTGACAGTGCGTGCTGTCAGTTTAACAGTTTGCGCCTCTCTTGGCCATGCCCCCTGGAGACATGTGCTTGACAGCCCCATAATTTACATGAGGCTTTGGGGGGACAACTAGATACAAGCCACAACATTCTGCCCCTGGACCCCCAAAGTCTCATGTAGATCCCTTCCTGCAGAAGGCATTTTAGTCCATCTCTAAGAGTTGCCAAAGTCCCAATAGTTTCAGCATTGCTGAAAAATCCAAGTCCCAAGTTTCCTCCAAGGTCCAAGGCAAACTCTCAACTATACAAATGAAAATTAAATATATCAAACATTCAAAGGCACAAGATAAACATTGCCATTCCAAAAGGAATACATGGAGGATACAAACCACTGAAGCCAAAACAAGTCCAAAACCCAGCAGGGCAAATATTAAGTCCTATAGTTCCATGTGGAACATCTGAAGCAATCTGTGGCAGATTGTGAGCTCTATGTGGCTCCACCCCTATGCCACTTCTGGTGGTTATAGTTCCAATGGCTTCTCTCTTAGGCCAGCTATGCTCCCTCTTTATAGTTTTCCTTAGATAATCCATGTTCCTGGCTTTTTCAAACTTACGGGGTTTCCATGGAGTAGGCTGTTTAATCACAGCTTCACCCATTGCCCTCCCCAGGGCACACTGCCTGGCCTCCCAGGCCTTCTTCTGAAATCTAGGTGGAAGCCTTCTTAACCTCAGAACTCCTGCATTCTGCATGCACCTAAAACCAATGCCATGTGAATGATGCCAAGGTCTGCTGCCAGCTGGAGCAGTAGCCAGGCTTCCTTCTCTCTTAGCTGTAGGGGTTAAGTGCCTGGATTTCTGAACACTCTGACCCTGATTCTGAGAAACAAATTCTCTATGCCAGTGCCATTCTGTAGTATTGTGTGGCCGCTGCCTCCATTCTGGAACATGGGGCTCTGCAGCTTTCTCCTCAAAGCAAAGTCCCTCACCCTTGTGATTCTGAGGCTGCAAAGGGCGAGAACCTGCCACCTCATGTGGTGCCCCCTGAACATCTTTGCTACTTTCCTGTTTCTCCTGGGCAATGGAGATCTCAACTCTATCTTTTCAGTCCACAGCCTTCATGGCGCTTTCTCTCTGGCCAAATTCACAACATTTTAAATCATTCTGTTGGGCTCTTTGTCCTTCATTCTCATCGCAAGTCTGACTAAGAGCCCCCAACAATAACCACGCCACTGCCCCAATATTTGACTACTTTGAGATTTCCTTTGAAAGATTAATTTAGAGAGAGGCTTCGCCCCACCCCAAGACAGCAGTCTCTTGAAGGTACGGAGCAAATCACCCTGGACACAGCAGTGCCCCAGCCTCTCCTCCAGACCCTGTAAAATGGGGGCAGCATCTTCAAATCTCCAGTAACTGTGAGCTAAATAAACCTTTCCTCCCCTAAGCTTGCATGTCGGGTATTTGTCCCAGCAATGAGAGAAAAGTAACTAAAACAGCTTGTGTCCCCCGAAGCCTCACCCAGTCATCAGTAGGGCTTGTTCAGTGTTGGGAGGATCTAGAGCGTATGGCTCATTCATGGTGTGAGGCTGGGATTAAGATTGTGTGACTAGTAATCAGCCCTCTGACTGGTTTGGCTCCACACTAACCCCAGGTGCCTAGATGGAGTATGGGAGGGGCAGGAAGATGCAGTGAAGCCTCATTGCTTTGCCACCCTGCACCCTCATGAACATTTCTCCTCTGCGAGGCCTGTTGGCCACACCGCCTACCTTGGAAGCCACCACTTATGGACTGAATCCTCTACAGTGAGCCAACTAAGCCTTTCCTCCCTTAATGCATAGGAGTTTGGTTTCTTTCTTTCTTTCTTTCTTTCTTTCTTTTTTAAGACAGGGTCTCACTATGCAGTTCAGGCTGGCCTTGAGCTCACTTTTGTAGCCCAGGCTGGTCTTGAACTTGAACCAATCCTCCTGCCTCAGCCTCCCAAGAGCTAGGATTATAGGCATGCACCACCACACCTGGCAGGAGTTGGGTATTTTGTCTCAGCGATAGAAGAGTAAATAAAATAATAATCCTTACGTAACATGAACATATTCTAATAAAAAACCACATATCTTCTAATAAGTAAAAGTGAAAGCCTCCAACCTTCTGACCACAGCTCAACAAATGGAATACTCCAACACCCACCCTGCAAGGCCCACCGCTACAACCCAGTCCCCTCTTTTTTAAAAACGTTTAAAACTTATTTATTTATTTATTTGGCACAGGGTCTTGCTACACAGCTTGGACTCACGCTATCCTCCTGTCTTAGCCTCCCCAAGGCTGGGATTACAGGTGTGTGCCACCATGCCTGGTTTTGATGGCCAGCATGGCATGCCAGGGTTCTGGGGCCTGCACAGCATGTGGTACAGGAGGTTGAACCCGATCCTTGCACTTGTCAGACAGGCACTTAGACTGCCGAGCTATCTCCGCAGCCTCCAGTCCCCTCTCTTTGAACTTGATTCTCTTCTCAGACTCCAGCTTTATCCTCTGTAACCAGGGCACCTCTGGCTCTCTTCACCTCTGGCTCAACAGATGGACCAAAAGAATGCAGATATCACCTTGGGGCATGTAAGGATTTAGTAGTGGGAATGGAAAATTTGTTAAAATCTAGTCTGAAACAACTGAATTACTTGGAAAACAATAAAATTATAACTTTATCTCAAATTAACTTCCAGATGGATTAAATAATTAAATGAAAAAGTAGCAGCTCATCCTGTGGCACACGCCTGTAATCCCAGCACTTTAGGGGGTTGAGTCAGGCCTGGGTAACTTAACTACTTGATAAGATCCTGTTTTAGAATAAAAAATAAGAGGGCTAGGAGTGTAGCTCAGTGTGAAAGCACTGGACTAAATCCCTAGTACTGGAGGAGGGAGTAAAAAATAAAACTGTTAAGGAAAAAGCACATGGGCCATCATTAACTTTCTATATACAGGAATTTTCTAATCATAAAAATAATAGAAGTCACACACGAAACAAATTGGTAGCTTTGACCACCTACAAACATAAAACTTTTACACTAAAAAATAAGAGTCCAGGTATGGCCAAAGAGCACAGAAAGACTGTCTTGGTTAGTTTTCTTGCGTAAATCTGTGTTACTTTTCTCATTGTTGGGGCAAAAATACACAACACTCAAAAGATAAAGGAGGGAAGGTATATTCAGCTCACAGTTTGCAGAGGTTTCAGCCCACAGTCAGCTGGCTCTAGGCAGGGCGGCGCAGCAAAAGGGGCATCACAGAAGAGAAACAGTCCACAGCATGGTGAGGCAAAAGGCAGCAGCAGAAGTGGAGCCATGACACAGCACGAGCAAGGGCCTGCCTAGGCCTTCCAGGCTACGCAGCTTTTGGATGGTGACAACCACACCAAGGGCGGAGCACGCTTAGTCCCAGCATCATACTCTAAACCCCAGCATCACCCACCCTAATCCAGGCACCTTCAAAAGTCCTGTGACCACATGAGCTTTTGGGGGTGCATCTAGATATCAGTCATAACGAAGAGTATTCACAAATAGAAATATGAACAACAAAAGGGCAACACCTTTGATACAAAAAGAGTTTTATCGAGTAAACGAGAAAATGATGAACAACCAAAAATGGACAATAGTCATTAAGACATTTTTGGAAGGAAGAAAGGAAAGAAGGAAGGAAGGAAAGAAAGAATGAATCACAGATTTATTCATAGAAAATGAAAACCTGATGGTAAAGTCATTGCCTAGCATGTACATGGTCCTACAATCAATTCCCAGGACTAGACAGGGAAAAAAAAAAAAAAGGTTAGTCACAGCTGACTAAAGGAAATAATCAGAGACACACATACTTAAGGACTTATTCTGTATTATTTAATAGTCAGAGATTGAAAACATCCTTAATATCTAAAATTAAACCAAAAGTTAAATAAATTATGGAACTTCATAATGATATAATAGTATATGACATTTAAATCACATATTTAAATGGCCGGGGGAACAGTTCAGTGGCAAAAGTGCCTGCCGGGCAAGTACGAAGTCCAGAGTTTGATTTCCAGGTCCAAAAAATAAAATAAAGAATACTTAATGTTGGGCTGAGGGTGTAGCTCAATGGTAGAATGTGTCTAGCACCTATCAAGCCCTGGGTTTAATTCCCAGTACTGAAGACACACACACACATACACACACACACACACACACACACACAGAGCCCACATAATGGTAAAAAAGTGTTCTTATATATTAAATTTTTTAAAAAACTAAAGCCAAGGACAGTGGCACATACCTATAATCCCAGCTACGCAAGAGATTTAGGCATCACAAACATAAATTCAATGTCAGCCTGGGCAACTGGGCAAGATTCTGTCACAACGCAAAAAATAAAAAGGTCTAGGGATATAGCTCAGTAGTACAGTGTCCCAGGTTCTATCACAAGTACCACAAAATAATAACAACCATAAAAACAGAAAGAAGAAACAAAAACTGTAAATAAACCCATTAAAGCGATAGAACTCTGGGTGGTGGGACATAGGTTATTTTTATTTCTCATCTCCACATTTGAACACATTTTGTAAAACCTCTACAGAGAACATGTACTATTTTTATAATCAGTAAAAATGCTATTTTTAAAAAGGGGTTTAAAAAATTGTACCAATATAGGGAAACGTTTGTGATCCAGCTCAGAAAAAAAAGAGAATACAAGAATATTCTCCCAGGAGCTGGGCGTGGTGGCGCACACCTGTAATCCCAGAACTTGGGAGGCTGAGGCAGGAGGATCGGTGCAAGTTCTAGCCAGCCTGGACTACAAAAGTGAGTTCAAGGCCAGCCTGAACTGCATAGCAAGACCCTCTCTCAAAAAGAAAACAAAAAGAATATTCTCCCAGGTGCAGGGGCCAGGGTTTGATGCCCAGGCTTGCCGTGCTGGCCCCTCCCCTCCCCCCCAAGGCACAATGAGACAGCAATTGAGACTGGGTGTGGTGGCATGTACCTGTAATCCCAGGTCTTGGGAGGTTGTAAACAGGTGGATCACTAGGAGTCCAATCTAGTAGTGAGAACCTGAACACCCTGTAGATCCTTCCCTAAAGTACAAAGAAAAAAAAAAAAAAAAAATATTCTCCCAGACCTGAAGAGAGAGACTCAAAGGAGGCACTGATATTGTGCCTGCTGCTCGTACCAGGAGGGTTTTCATTCACTTATTCAGAATTATGTTAATATTTGTAGTATAAATAGAATAAAGAAAATTTTTGTCAGTCAAATTGAACATTAAAAATCACACTATGTGGGAACTTGGGGAGTCTCATTACCACTGGGAAGGGGGCCATATAAATGATAAAACCTCTCCTGGGGATTGTCTGGTGACAGACACTGCATGCAGCCCTGCAGTTTCATCCTGAGTCCCTCCCCTGGGAACCCCACAGAAGTACCCAGAAAATAATAACCAACATACCCGGCACACACTATATCTCTATGAATTTCTAAGTATTAGACATGTACAAGCTTAGTCGGCCCCAAAATAATACTACAAGATGTTAGAGTTTATTATGTTCTCAATTTTCTTTTTCTTTTTTTTTTTTTTTTTTTTTATGTATTTAGTACAAGGTCTACAGGGTCTCACTACACAGATCAGACTCATAGTGATTCTCCTGTCTTTCAGCTTCCCCCTGGGATTACAGGCTCGTGCTACCGTGCCCAGTCTCAATTGCTATCTCAGCGTGCCCCTGGGGTGGTGCTGGCATGGCACACTGGGGATTGAACCCCAGCCACCGCACTCTGCATGAACAGGTGCTTTAGCCCACTGAGGTATCTGGCCAGCCTTATTTCTCACTTTTCAGATGCACAAACTGAGACACAGAGAGATTAAATAACCTACTTGAGGACTTGAGACTCATAGGTAACAAAGTGAAGATCTGAACTCAGACAGTTTGGAACCAGGACACCATGTCAAACAAATTCAAAGATGTCACATACAGTCATCCCTCAGTATCTTGAAAATATTAGTTCTAGAATCCACCAAACATATCAAAATCAAAGGACACTCATGTATCTTATATTAAATGGTATAGTATTTGTAAGCACCTTATGCATAACCTCCCATATACTTTTTTTTTTTTTTTTTTGAAACAGGATCTCACTATGAAGCTCACACTGGCCTTGAACTTACAGCAACCCTCCTGCCTCAGCCTCCCAAGTGCTGGATTACGGGTGTGCGCTACCACTCCTGGCTTCCTTAAGTGTACTTTAAATTATTGTACAACATTACTGACATGTCCACATTACTGACATCTCCAACTTCTTGGGGGTCTTCATTCTACCTGGGATTTCATTCTTACAACTTCAAGCATCATGCTTTCAGGGATTTCCAGCAAGGACTGTGACCCTGTCACAAATTTTTGCCTTGACTCCAGCCAGGCCTTCTTCTGAAAGCTGAGTAGAAGCCTTCATGATCCCTTAACTCTGGCATTCGGCATAATTAAAAAAAATGCATCAAATGGATGATCCCAAGACTTGCAGCCAGTTGCAGCAGTAACATGGCCTTCTTGGACCATAGGTGCAGCTGCCTCTTACTACCTAGACAGCTGCACTCAGGGAAACACTTCCCTAGGCAGCCCTGACTAAGGAGGGTACCCTGGAGCACTTCTCAAAGTAAAATCTTCCAAAGGACTTTGCTCTTTTACACTATAGAGCTTTCCAGGGGGTGGGACTGGGCCCATTCTTGATATACCCTCAAGACATCTTTCCTATGGTTCTGATGCCAAGTACTTGGGCCTCTTTTTAATATTTTCAGAAACCACATTCTCTTTGTCCCCAACCTTAAACACGTATTGAACATGTTTGATGAATATCTGTTTTCAGCTTTTCTGCCCTACCTTTTGTCCTTGATTTCCACCATAAATATACCCTGGAAACATCCAACAGTATCTTCCACCAGGTGAATTAGTCCACTACCTTTAAATTCAGCCTCACACTAAGTCTTAGGACATGAACAAAACACAGACAAAGTCTTTGTCAGAGTCAAACATGCATGTCCTCTAGTCCAGTTTCCAGTGGTCCTCATTTCCAAAGGAAAGTTCCTGAGCCTTGCCTGTTCACCTTGCTGTTAGCATTCAGGTCTTGTGAGCTTCAGCCAGAATCACCCACCCAGCCCAGTGTGCAGCATTCCAGGGTTCCTTTAGCTCACATCTCCAAAGCTTCCCAACTCTTCTCACAAACCAGCCCCAAAGACTTCTAAACAAAATGGTCAGGTACAATCACAGCAATAATTCCGCTTCAACAATGGAGCAGGCAATTTTTCGTATCAATCAGCTTCCCCGTCACAGATGCACAATGCCCAACACCCACAATATAAAGGAGGGTGGGTTTATTTAGCTCAGTTTCCAATGAATTGAAACCATGGTTGCTTGGCTCCAAGGCAAAAATAACAAGGTCAAAGGTCATGGCAGCCAACAGCTGTTCAACCATGGCAACCAGGAAGCGGAGAGAGAAGAGAGGAGCCAGAAGCTCCACAGGCTTTCCAAAGGCACAGCCTCCATGGCTCTTCTCTTTCAACCAGGCCTCATCACCTAACTGCACAGTTTAGCTATAAACTCATCAGTGGATCACTCCATAATCCAATCAGCTTCCAGAAAACCCATCTCTGAATACATGAGACTTCAGGGTGGACATCCTAGAGCTAGGCCATAACACCATCTGATCCAGCAATTTCACTCCTAGTTATAAGGATTACAAAATCCAAAGCAAGGATTCAAACATTTATTTTGTGCACCGGTGCTCACAGCAACGTTATTCATAGCAGGCAGGTGTTCACTGGCACATGAATGGCTAAGAAAAATCTACATATGCACAGTGAACTACTACTACTCAGCCTTCAAAAGGAAGAAATCCTACTTCATGCCACCACATGGATGAACCTTGAGGACATTATGGTAAGTGAAATAAGCCAGGCACAAAAGCACAAACGCTGTATGACTTCGCTTATACGAAGGTCACAGAGTAACCAAATTCACAGAAACAGAAAACAGAATGGTGGTTTCCAAAGGAATGGAGGATCAGTGCTTAATGAGTGTAGTATTTTCATTTGGGATGATGAAAAGGTTCTGTATATGTAAGTGACGGTGACTGATTTTCTGTTATGCTATTTCATTACAATGTTTTAAAAGATTTGATGAATGCAAAATGTTACCAGCTATCAGCTGGAGGTATATCTTAGTGGTAAAGCTCTTACTAGAATGTTCAAGGCCACAGGTTTCAACACTAGCACCACAGAGAGAGAGAAGTGAACAACTATTGATGCTGGATCTTGAATACCCAGAGATTTGTCATATCATTATCCTTTTTAAAAAAATAGGTAAAAAGAGCCTCAGTGGGGCCAGGGAGATAGCTCCATGGCACAAGTGCCTGCCTGTCAAGTGCAAGGTCATGAGTTTGAACCTTGGTCCCACCAAAAAAAAAAAAAAAAAAGAGCCTCAGTATGGACAATGAGGAACCAAGACCCTCAGCAGGGAGGATGTCCCTGGAAGCTAGAAACTGCCTCAGTATTTTCCATCTCTTGCCTCCTCCTCCTGCTCCTCCTACTCCTCTGGCTCCTCCTGCTCCTCCAGCTGCTCTGCTTCTCCTGCTCCTCCTGCTCTCCCTGCTCCTGCTCTTCCTCTTCCTCTTCCTTCTCCTCCTGTTTTTACTGCATAGTGGTTCCTATGGAAACATGGGGCACCTTGGACTCCCAGAGCTCAGCCCAGGTGCTGCTAACTCCAGGAATAACACCAGTGTGCAAACAAAAGAAAAGCCCTGACCTCCAAGGTCCGTGTATGTATGTGTCTGCCCTTGTCCCCATGCCTGTCCAGGGACTATTTCTATATGTGTATGCAGCTGTCCTCAGAAGCCAGCTTGGGTCTGGCTGTGCATCATGCCCAAATGGAATCGGTTCACATGCATATCCATGAGTTCACCAGCAGGCACGTGGGAATGTCAGATAGCCCAAGACTATCCCTAACAACACCAGAAATACTGGAACAGGTAGCATTTACCGAGACCCTGTGCTAAGCCTATGCTTCATGCTTCTCCTGTATTATTTCTTTAAACCTCACAATAGTACTCAGAAGACACATGATTATTCTTCCCAGGTAAAGAAATTAAGGTAGGGCCAGCGAGATAGGTCAGCGGACTAATGTGCCTGCTTAGGCAAGCTTAGGTAAATACAGGGACCACAGTTCAATCCCCAGCACCACATGGTGTGCCAGCCCTGCCCCCAGGGCAGGCTGAGCCAGTCACAGAGTCCAGGAGCACGCCTGTCATCCCAGTGCTGGGAAGGCTGAAAGCAGGAGAATCACCATGAGTCTGAGCTGTGTATCGAGACCCTGCAACAACCAAACATATTAAAGAAAAAAAGAAAGAAAGTGGGGTATAGAGCAACGTGGTTTGCCCAAGTTCATCCAGAGTACATACACCCAGTGTGAATCTTCATATAGGAAACAGTGCTTTAAATGGACTGGTTCCCAGCAGCTGCACAGGAGGTACAACAGAAGCACCACCTCTGGCTCTAATACACACAGGTTTCCTGGGCCCCACCCAGACCTGAGGAAGTAGAATCCCTCAGTGTGGGCCCAGAAGCTATATTTTAGACCAGACTCATAGACAGGTCTGCACTACCATAGGACAGGCAGCCATGAGTCCACCTGGCTGACATTAAACAGTTATGGCAGGGTGAAGACAGGGGCTGTCGCTCCTGAGTCCTGCTCCTGAGCTCAGAAATGGGCCCGGGGAAAATCCCTGGCTCAAAGTTCCTCGATCCCACGGAGCATTTGCTGGCAGCAAAGCACCCAAGCGAGGGACAGCGGCTCCCACTACACACCTCCCCACAGGGCAGGGCCCTAAACGTCAGTTATGTGGCTTTGTGGCCTCCCAGGCACGGATTTCCGCCCACTCCACCCTCTCAGAATGAGTTGGGCATGGGGTGGAGGGTTCACACTGCGGTAACCTGCTGGTTCACAGATCAGTCAGAGGCAGGGAGGGGACAGCCACCTCACCTAAGTGACAAACAGCATGGGACTCTCAGAGGCTCCCACAGGCTCGGATTTCCCACAGGGGAGAAGAACACAGACAGAAACCACCTAGCCACCACAGTGCCGGAGAAGTAACCACAGCCCTGAAGCTCTTGCTGCTCCAAGAGCTGGAAGAAGCATGTGCAGAAATAAATTAAAAAAAAAAAGAAGGGCGTGCAGGGTGTGCATGGAGAAAGCACATCTAAACTGCTCCTGGAAGGGCGGGCAGTGAAGCATCCAAGCCAGGGATAGTGAGATGGAAAGACAGCTCGTCAGACGCACGTAAGGACCACAGACCAGGCAGCGGAGGCGAGGCCGGCCTCCCAGCACAGAGAGGTTAAATAACTTGCCTTAGATTGGCTGGGCTTTAAACAGAGGCTGCCTGACTCCACGGCCCACAAAGTAACCACTAGGAGGACAGTGGCTGGTTGGTAAACTTGCCTTCTACTTGAGAATGCTATAAAGGAATTTAGCAGGAGGAGGTGGCCTAGGCCTGTAATCCCAGAACTTGGACACTGAAGCAGGGGATTCACAAACTTATCCCCAGCCTTGAAAACTTAGCAACTTGGCAAGACCCTGTCTCAAATTTTTAATTTCTTTTTTTTTAATCCGAGGATGTAGCTCAGTGAAAAAGCCCCAGGTTCAAGTCCCAATATCAATCACACACACACACACACACACACAGATGTTACGGCCTTGCCCCAGAAGTTCAGCAACATCTGGAGACACCTTTCATTATCACAACTAGCAAGCTGCTGGCATCTGGTATGTAAAACTAGAGATGCTGCTAAACATCCTAGGATGTGCAGTATTATAGGACAATATGGAATCATCCAGCCCAAAATGACCACTCAAACCCTGGCCTGGAGCAACTCTCCATGGGTTGCCAACTGGGACCCAGGTGAACCACCAACCTCAACTGACCCATCAACATGTCCCTTTGGACCATGGTTCTCAGCACTACAGCACATTGGCATCACCTGGGCAGCTTTAGAAATTACAGGTGCTGGGTCCCACTCAGACATTCCTATTTCCCTGCAACTGATACAACCTGCTTTGAATTTTTAAAAGCCTCCCTCCACCAGGCTATACATCAAAGTGCAAAAAGTTTGGGGACCACTGCCTGGGGAAAACAAGAAGGGGTTACAGTATTCACTGTAGACCCAAAGACAATGGATACTAATGACATTAAGTCCTTGGGGGGTACACATGAACCAAACGGTCCAGTACCCCACTGGCAGAGGTCCCCATCCTAGGCTCCAGGGAATAACAAGACTGTGTATAATCAGTACTAACAATGTCTGCTATGGATCAGGCTCCTAGGAGCAGGAGCCAGCTTTAGGGGATGACAAATTAGTTAGATCCAGCAGAAGCTGGAGGAGGAGGTTAATTAGAGGGCTTTTGTCACTGTCTGGAGCGGGAGATAATGGGCCTGAACCAGGAGGCAGAGGACCAAGGCCCTCCCCGCCATGACTCAGAGGCTTCTCAACCCAGTGACAGAGGAAGAACTGGATCTGAAAAAGAGAAAAGGTTAATTGAGAGGGGGTGCAGCCTGGGAACAGAACCGGAAAGGAGCAGACAGTAATCAAGGGTGATGTGAGCCGCCAGGGGAGGAGGTGACCTGGGGAGCAGAAGGTGTTAGGAGTCAGCTGCGGAGAAAGAGGAGCGAGACCAAAGGGGGAGGGCATGTCCACATCAGAGAGGCCACACACAGTTGCTTTATAAATTACTGAGTTCGTTGTCAAGATGTTGCCTAAAACTCCAGCTTTCCAGTGGCTCTCATAAAGTGGACAGCTGGATGAGACGGGGCAGCATTCCCACAGCCCTGTCAGGCCACTCTAGACAAGGCACAGGCTCACCAGTGTCCTGCGCCCCCTTCCCAAGGTTGGATCCCTGTGGACACCCAGGGACGTCTTCAGGAACAAGAGATGAGGTCCTGAGTTGGAAAGCTGTGGAGACCAAGGAGTTGCTGCAGAAGCAGGAAGAAACCAAGGCCAGCACCTCACAGAGGCACCACACAGAGAGCTTGCCCTCCACACCCGCTGCCTCCTTGCTGTGTCTCAGCTCACTGACCTCTGCTAAGAAGTCAGAGCCCACGCACGTGCGCTGTCCTCCCTCATGTCTGCAGGGGCTCCCCCAGGCTGTGTGGAATCCTGTACCAGCCAACGAAGGTTAGCCCAAGCACAGAGGAATCTCAAATAAAACTGAAGGGTCCAAAAAAAGAAGACTCTGGGCACAAGAGCTACCTTCCACTGTCCAAATGATCCTCAGAGAAAGGGGGATCAGCCTTGTTTAAAAGTGGGCTTGAGGGTGCCGAGGGAGGGGGTTGGAGCTAAGCAATGGCAGTTTCAGAAATTCCACATGAAAATAATGGCCAGCTCTCAATAAACAGAGCTGTATTGCAATATAATAAGCATCTCTGGAAGGTAATGAGCTCCCCGTTATCAGATGTAACCAACCTTAAACTGAGAGAGCAGCCCCAGGGGCATGGGAGACCCACATAGTAATGAATTTGAATCAAGGACTCCAGAGATTTGGGGATCACTCCTGAAGACTCCCAGCTCCATTCCAATGCTCCCCAGGAAAGCTGTCAAGGATTAGGCTCCAGGCTGGGCCTCCCAGGGGGGGAAGGCCTCGATGATCCAGACAAAGCACAGAGCACCCACTCCCAGGCTCGCTTTGACCTTTGCCAAAGCCACAGCCCACACCAGACAGTTACCCCTGCCATGTAACCCCAGGCCCACTCAGAAGGAGAGGGAGCAGGTAGGAGTGAGCTGGGGGGTGTCTGCATCCCCTACTGAGACCCCACCCACACTGCAGGAGGAAGAGCCAGAGGCACCACCTGCTCAAGACACCATCAACACTGTGTGTGGCCCCGAGTTCTACGCAGGCCCCGACCCTCATGAGCCTTTCTGAGAGCATCTATGGAGTGGACAACACACCAAGGTCCAGGGTGTGGGGACAAGAAACACAAGGGACACACAGCCTGGGGACTCAGGAGCTTTTTCCCAAAGCCCAGGACCAGCAAGTCAACAGTCCCCGGCAAGCGGACCAGCGCCTTCCAGCCTTCTCCTCCACAGGACTCTAAACCTCCTGCCCAGACCTGGGCAAGGCTCTGGGCCCTGGAGACCTGGAAGGAAGCTCAAGTGCATGACCAGAGATCTAAGGGTCCGCAAGACTTGGGGAGCTGGGCCAAGTGAAGGAGCCCCCAGGCTGGTGGACCACAGGCTGCCCCACCCTCATTCTCCTCTCCTGCACCCTGACCTTGCCCCACAGGAACACAGTCAGCCCTGTCCCCCTGTGCTTCCAGGACTCCATAGTCATGTGGAAACACCCTGGCAGGCTCCAGGAATCAGCAGAGCTCCCCGTATCCCTCCACCCCATATCTGTCTCAGCAGAGCCCAATCCCTAGGCCCTTCCCTGCCAGCTGCTCCCTCCCTTCCAATCAGCAGCCGCTGCCACCCCAGACCCCAGGCAGCTGTCTGTCCACCCAGAAATCAGAACATGGACTTACCAGGGCTTCCTGGGCATGGTGGGTTATGCCAGGATGAATGCCAGGAGTATGTGGGTCTCTGGAGTTTGCAGATCTTGCTGCCTAGCAAATGGCACCTTCAGGTGCATCCCCAGTGCCTGGCAATGAAATCAGGCCACAGCCCAATTGCCAGCTAAGCACCCGCCTGCCTTGCTTCTCCCTGTAGCCACTCACGCCCCAGACTCCAGATCCCAAAACAGACATGATCGTGGTTACCATAGGAACTTGCTAAAGCCAAAAAAGGCACCGCACAGTCACCCACATGGGCCCTTGAAGCTCGTGTCCACCTGACGGGTGAGTGTACACACACGCCTACCCACACTCACAGGCACCAATACTGCTCCCAGGCTCAGGCTCCCGGCACTTGGCACAGGCACAGGCACAGGCAGGCTCCCCCGGCCCTCCTGGAGCACACCTCGGCGAGGGTGCCCTGCCTGCCCATGCACCTGCTACCAGGCGGCAGGCAGCTGGACCCACCTGCCAATAGCACTCTAGGAACCGATGAGAGGGTTGGAGTCAGGTCTCCCAGCTATGCCTGCAGGGACAGGGAGAAGAGACTGCCTGCCACCAGCCCCCACAGACTGGCTGGCCCTGCCCTCCAGACTCTGCTCCTCACCTCTGTCCCCTTTTGCCCCTGTGTAAACTTCAGAATCCAAGACAGCCCACACTAGGGAGAGTGGGAAGTGGAGGGAAGCTTACATTCAGAGCTTGCTCCCTCCTGTGCCCCACTCACCTGACCAAACTCCCGCATTCTGCATCTGTGAGAATGGCACTGGACTCTGGCAGGGCCCATTCACCCACTCTTTCCAGCCCCTTCCCTACACTGTCCTCCTACCTCTTCTCTGGCCCTTGCAATGACTCAAGTCTAACCACTCATCCCCTGGACCAAAAGCCCATCAAGCAACCCAGTCCCCCACCCAACCCAACTATTCTCCTCAGTGTGGCCCAGTCTGCCACCTCCACTCCCACTGCTCTTCTCCATGTGGAAGAATTCCAGATCCTCCCGCCCACGCTGCCTGCATGCAGGCTGTGTGGCGGCGGCTGCCTAGAGCCTCCCTCTCCTCTGGCTGACCTTAGAGACACGTGGAGACCACTCCAGCATCCCAGGGTTTCCAGAAAGAGATGGCATCTTAGCACTTGTCAACAAGTCCAGGCAACTGTCTATCTGTGTGTCTGTCCCTTCAGGGCAGGAAGTTGTCACTGAAGAGACTTTTTCATCAGTGTCCTCACCTTCTTCCCCAGCCCCTGGCCTGTAACTGGACTTGGAATGTAGGTATAAGTTAGCTGGATTCACTCAGGTTTCTCCCCTCAATACATCTTGCTCCCATGTCCTTGAGAACCCCAGAAAACTCTCAACAGATGCCTTAAGTGTGTAGGAGAAGAGCTGACTAAAATGAGTCAGCCCCAAAATGCACTAGAACATCTTTGTGGTGCCTGGAAGGTTCTTGTACTGTGCAGTAAACAAAGATCTGGTGGCCAATGGAGGTGAAATGAATTGGTGACTGAGACCCCCAAAAAGATATCAAAAGAGTCACTAAATTGGAACCCAGGAATGGCAAGGCATAGGGAGGTGAGCTTTCAGAAAGGAAGGCTGGAAAACTAGAGACAAATATTTTGTGCCAGGCCCCCTGGACCCTAACTCTGCACTGTCCCTCAGATGAAAATGGCCAGCTTCAAGGGAACCACATTAAGGGACACATGCAAAGACAACCAGGCTTAGCACGCAGCTCTCTCAGGCTGGTAATGGAATCCCTGAATTTGAAAGGCTGTGAAGAGCAAGGAACGAAGCTCTCTACAGGTGGCAAGCCCCTGTCCTGCACAGACAGTGTCTCCAGCACCTGCCTTCAGGGATTCTAGAGGGCTAGGGCCGCAGCCCTGAAACCCACTGCCTGTTCCTATCCTGTGCTCTGTGTGGCCATCCTGTTTACAAGATTGTGAGTCTTCAGTGAGATAAAATGGAAACTTAGAGCTGGCTGTCGTCTGTCCAGACCACAGTGTACCTGAAAGGCTGCCCCCAACCAAGCTGCTAGCTCCTCCAGGCCTGCCCCAGCCTCCTCAAGAAAAACATCTGAGGGCACAGTCATGATTTGGCCATAATCCAAGCTTTCTTCCAAACCACAATGCCATTTCCAAGGGCCAAGAGTGAGGGCCATCAATTTAAAAGTTGGACTCTGTCCTATAAGGCGATGTGTTCCAGGTCCCCTCTCACAGGAGTGTGTGTGCTGCTGTCTCCCAGCAGTGGAGACAGGCTGCTCTGAGCCCTCTCCACGCCAATTCTGTCTCAGTGGGCAGACCCTGCACATGCTGGTCGTCTCAGGTGGCCGGGGCCATGCACCACCAGACAGACAGACACATGCACGCACGCACGCGCACACACACACACACACACACACACACATCTTTTTCTTAACCAAGATGCAAGAGTCTCTGAAGAGGGAGGGCAGAAAGCACAGGAATAAATGGTGTCTTTGAGATCTGGATGCTACTCCAAGGACATCCACCAAAAAAAAAACAGGTCACCTGCCTGGGAATCTTGGGCTGTTCTCTGGGAGAAGCTGGCCCGACTATGACTCAGCTACTACAGACAGCCCAGCTCCACCGCAGGTGGCAGAAAGGGGAAGGCCCCATGCGGAGTCCTCCCTTCACCCTTCCGTCTGTCCCTGCCACTTTCCCTCCACCTCTCTCTCCACCAGTGTGTGGGGGCTGAGCTTGATGACCCATCACTGATTCCCTCAGCAAACGTAGACTGGGAACCTGCTCTGTTCCAGCACTGTGTTGAGCCTTAGGGAGCCAGAGATGGAGTATACAGAACCCTGATCTCAAAGACTTTGTGTGCACACACTCTCACTTACTCATCAGTAAGAACCTAGCATGGCCGAGGGCTAGAGAAATAACCTGGACAAATGATGTAAGCCATGCATGTGAACTAGAATATTAAAGCTAGAAGAAAGCAGGCTGTTCTTGGGTCTTATCTTCCCATATTATTTTCTTTATTCATTTATTTATTAGGGAAGGTTCCACATGGTGTTCAGAGTCTCATAGTGATCCTCCTTTTACTGCCTCCCAAGAGCTGGGATCACAAGTGTGTGCCACCACACCCAGTCTCAATTGCTATCTCAGGACGCCCCGGGGATGGGGCCAGCACAGCAGGCCTGGGGATGGAACCCCTGGCCCTTGTGCCTACTTGCAGGAGCTTTCATCTGCTGAGCTATTTGGCCAGCCCTTATCTTCCCATATGAGAGCTGGGGAAACTAAGGCCCCGATAGATTAGCAATTTGCCCAGTCATTAGCCTGAGGCCACAACCTACACCTCCCTGCCCACACTTCATAAGCCTCTCTCTCCTGCGTGGTACTGCCACCGCCTTCCCTTTCCAGGTCTCTGTATAACTCCGTGGCTTCTTCTGCCCCCACCCCCACCCCCTAGTTAACTGACTCCTATGCTCATTGTCCCTGGGGTACATCAAGAAAAACTATCAGGAAATCAGGAGGGAGGCAGCTACTGAGAACCACCCAGCTCCACTCCGAACTGAATGAAGTACAAACCTGGTTCAAACCCCAACTCCGTGACTTATTTGCTCATGGCTTTGGACAACTTTCCTAATGTCTCCAAATTTGTTTGTTTGGTTTTTTTTTTCATCTCTCAAATGCAGAAATCAATAGTTGCCTGCTCCCTGAGGGGCTGCAAAGCCTCACAAAGCAGTGCAATGAAATCTTAGCACACAGTGAGCCCCTGGTGCTGGGGCCAAATCCCATCTTCACAGCCACATGCCTAAGGGATGCTTCCCGGAGCTACTCGGCTGACTGCCTCCATGTCCAGGATAAGGGCACTGGAGGGAACCAAGGCAATCAGGGAGCACAGGCCACAGCCCACAAATATCTTCTGCTCAGCAGAGAACTCGTGGGCTGCATCAGTAGAAGGAAAACTGTCTAACCCCAGCAGAGGCAGAAGGAAGGAGCATGTTGGCACCTGCAGGAGCCTTCCCGGTGCACGTTGGGCTCCCAGCTGACCTGTCAGTGAGCAGACGCATAGCCTGGCATCTGGCAGAATTCCACACGAGCTACTGCCCATGGTGGTGGGGAGAGGGAGGCAGGAGCTGACCTTTTAGTTCCAAGGGCAGTGGGAGTAACTGCACGTAACCTTCTACAGTGTCTCCCAGCCCATAGCCCAAGCTTTTACTCTGAAAACCAACCCCTCCCACACAAAGAGTGACTACAGGTTCCATGTTTTATTCACAGGACCCCATCTCTCCAGCTAAACTGATTGGACCACAATGGCACAACTAATGCAGACTGAACCAATCAGATTCACATTGCTTTCTCTGCCTCTGCCTGCCTCTACCTCTCTGTCTCTGTCTCTGTCTCTGTCTGTATCTGTCTGTCTCTTTCTCTGTCTCTCTGTCTCTCTGTCTCTCTCTGTCTCTCTGTCTCTTTCTGTCTCTGTGTCTCTGTGTCTCTGTGTCTCTGTGTCTGTCTGTCTGTCTGTCTGTCTGTCTGTCTGTCTCTCTCTCTCTCTCTCTCTCTCTCTCTCTCTCTCTTTCTTACACACACACAAGGTTGAACCCAAGCCTTCAGCATACTTGGTAAGCATTTTACTACTGAATTTCTTTTTTTTCAAAGTTTTACTGAGGGCCAGGGATAGCTCAGTACCACAGCACCTGCCTGGCAAGTGCAAAGTCCCAAGTTCAATTCCTGAGAAACAATACATACACAGTATGATCAAAAACTATGGTGAACTTCACATTTAAAAAAATTACTGGGAGGGTGGGAAGATGGCTCGGTGGCATAAGCACCTGTCTGGCAAGGGCACGATCTGGAGTTTAATCCCCAGTACTGCATGACATGCCAGCCCTGGAACCAGGCACGGTGGTACACGTCTGTAATCCCAGTGCTGGGGAGGATCACTGCAAATCCTAACTGCATAGTGAGGACCTGCATCAAAAATAATAATAGTGATAAATAAATAAATTATTGCGGCTGGAGATTTAGCTCAGTAGCACAACACCTGCCTGGCATGTGTGATATCCTGACCTTAATTCCCATACCCCAAAAAAAAATTTTTTTAAAAAGTATTATAATAAATGACACATTCACATTAATCTCTTGCTTCAAACGCACCCATCCCGTCATTCATGCCGCTTTCTGACACAGCTCTGGAAGTCCTCCTTCATGCACATGTTCAGTTGTGCTGTCATAGCTGCCTTCATACACTGAATCCACTCAGAACATTTTCCTTTCATTTGTTTTTTTTGTTTTTTTCTTTCCTTTCATTTGGACTTCAGAAAGAGCCGGAAGTTGCACAGTGCCCGAGCCGATGGATGAAGACACACTGCGATGGCTTTAGGAGCCTGCCTTTCTGTTGAATGATACTTGGCAGTGACATTCCCCATAATCTCAATCAGACCTTGTAAAGATACTCACGAAAGCACTTCCAAGAACTACTTCAGAAAGTGACAAGAGTGGCTCTTCACAAAGGAGAGATTCTATCTTTTTTATCTTTCATTTATTTTCTTATCTATTTGGTACAGCTTGTCTATACACAGCTCAGACTTGTAGTGATCCTCCTGTCTCAGCCTCTCCCCAGTGCGCCATTATGCCTGGTTTCAGGACCAACACAGTATGCAGTACTGGGGATTGAACCCGGGTCCTTGCACTTGCCAGGCAGGTGCTTAGGCAGCTGGCTATCTCCCCAGCCCACAAAGGAGAGTATTATAAGAGAGATTAATAGCAATGTGTCTTTCCTGTAATAATTTTTTTAATTTTAACAGTTACCACATATTTTGATCACATCTCATATGCCACTTGTAAGTGTGTAAGTTCATGGTTTGTAGTACAGTCACAAGGTTGTGCAGCCATTACAACTATCATCATCGCACTGTCTTATTCCAGAATTTCCTTGCTCCAAAAAGAAGCTTGTGTCTTTTAGAGCTCCCTCACCTTACTCCTCTCCCAACAAATGTCCAAGCCTAGGGAAACCACCAATTACTTCATCTCTGGGGATTTGCCTTTTCTAAACCTTTAACATAAAGAATCACACAACAGGGCTGGCCAAATAGATCAGCAGATTAAAGCTCCTGCTTAGGCAGACACAGTGGCTGGTTTGATCCCCTGTGTGCTGTGCTGGTCCCACCCCCGGGGCGCACTGAGATGGCAATTGAGGCTGGGCATGGTGTCACGCACCTGTAACCCTAGCGCTTGGGAGGCTGAAGACAGGAGAATCACTATGAGTCTGACCTATGTAGTGAGATCCTGTAGACCCTTACTAAAAAATTAAAAAAGAACCACACAACATGCCGTTTTTAGTTCCTACATGCTTCCATGAAGC
>PVKN010004451.1:0-33605 GCA_004027915.1 Capromys pilorides
GGGTGCAGAGGCCTGCAGGGACCCCTGTGCCCCCCTTGCAGGCCACACCCTTAGGGACCTCACTGCCTTCCAGCAGGCACCATCTCCTAAGGATTTCAGCCCTTCCAAATGGTATTGCAGGCTGGCTACCAAGTCTTTAGCACGCACATGGCTTTTGGGACACAATCAAGATCCAAGCCCCAGCACTGACGTGTCCTCCTTTTCTCTGCATCTGTCCCTTCCTGATTTATGAGCACTTGATTTATTGTGACTTCAGAAGGCTCATGTCTGCCCTATTTGAATAACTCCTGCCCAATATAAATTTTTCATTAAGTCACTGTAGCCTCTGAATATTATTAATACTATTAGTATCAAGACCATCTGCTTTATAATCATCAATGTTAGGCTCTGTCAATGCTAGCAGAGACAACTTGGAAGGGGAAGCCACCCAGTGGTAAGGGAGTCTCAAGGAATGTAGCTGGGGACAAGCAAGAGGCTCAGAGGGTGGGAAGCCAGCCAAGCCTGCTACCAGCAGAACAGCTCTCTTTTTAAAGATTCACATCAGCTGTTGTTGCTTTTTGAAGAGAGTTCTACTGCTAGACAGTTGATGTGGTTCAACTCCGTTTCTTCCGTAGATGAAGATGTTAATGCTTAGAGATATGAAGGGATACCTTTCACAGTTCTCTGATGGTTTCCTAAGCTGCTGAATGGCCCTGGAAACCTTGTAGCATTAGACATCCTGTGTTGTTATAGAATCCAGTCTACAATAATCTATCCCGAGATGCAACTGGCATATTGTTTGAGCCTCTTTAGGTTGGGTATGCTGTTGCTTGCAACCTTTTGCATCCTAGAGGGTATACAAACCTTGGAATGATCCTCTTTGTCTTGTGCCCTTGAATTAAGAGCTGCTCAAATGTTACTTTCTCTGCTAGACACTCTCCAGTTCTTTGAGTTAAATAGGGCCTGAGTTTACCTCCAAGCTCTTGGATGGCCTGAACCTCTTCCTTGTGTGAAGGGAGGGAGCCTGTGAGGACCCCGCATTGCTGTGTGGGCTGAGCCCTCTTTGCCTGCCTTCCTAACATATGACTCTCTTGCTCAGGTCCATCTTCATAAACGGTAATTTCAGGAGCCCATTTGCTCCCCATCAAAGGTGAGTGGCTCTGTTTATCATCTATTTCAGGGTGGAGTGCGTGCTATCATTCCCTTCATTTGACCTTGGTGGAACAGACTGATGGGGCAGTGAGAAGTATGAGATGAAAAATGAGTGAGCCAACCTGAGTGAGCAGTGAATCAGTCTTGTGTGTGATTAGCTGTGAAAAATCTCACCAATATGACATACAGTCACTTTTCCTTTTCTCCCTTCTCATACCCCCTCCCAGTCTCACCATCATACCTTGCCCACCACCTCACACGTGACTGCTGTGTCCTTACTGGTGGCCATCGACCATCTAGGGATTTCTGGATCATGAAGTCTAGAGTCAGGTAAACAACAGAATTCTCTGTGGTGGGATCGGGTGGGGGAAGGGCTTGTGCAGCTCTGCAACACCTTCTGGAGTCCCACCCCCAGGGGCATGTCGAGAAGACATGAGTGTGACAGGATGGCTTCAGTAGGCACTGTAAATCTGCAATTATACAGGAGGACTCAGTGACTCGCGGTTGAGGTCTCCATCAGCTGCATTTGCAGAGTCAAGCCCTATAAAAACAGGGTGATGGGATGGTAAATCAAGCTTCTCCGGGAATCATGGGATCCCGCCACAGAAAGCTTGAGCCCATAAAACGGAAACTTGCCTTTAATGGCATAGCTCTCACTGCCACACTGCTGGGGCAACCTTGGTGGCACGTAGAGGTGCTTTGGGGAGGGATTTCCCTCCTGCAGGTGGGTTTTTTCTGGGCATGCTCTGCCTCAGTGCCCTCCTTGCTTGACGCCCTCAGGCCTGGTGGAAAGACCGTGGTGAGAGCCTAGAGAGTCCTCAAAGGTCATCCAACCAGCTAACCTCAGTTGCCTCTCAAAGGCAGAATCTAGTTATTGACGTCCTACCTTTTAGAACAGAGAACTTACGTTCATTGTAGGACCCAGCACAGGCTAGGGTGTTTGTGGAAGTGGTGCCTACAGACAAGTCCCCTGCTTGGGATTGTTGCAGTGGCCGTCATTCCTTATTGGTCTCCTTGTCGAGCTTTCTCTGACCACTTGATGAAAAGCCCAGTGATTTAGCTATTTGGAGAGAACGTTCATCCTGTCTACTTAGTATACAATTAATTTTGATTATGATTTGATTTATTTATTTTGGGGAGTGGTACTGAGGGTGGACCTCAGGGCCTTCATACTGTGCTACATTCCCAGGTCTTTAAAAATTCTTAAGTGTTGAGGTAAGTTCTTGCAAAGTTGTTAAGTTACATAGGCAGGGCTTCGACTTGCAATCCTAGTACTTCAAGCCTCCAAGGTGCTTGGATAGCAGTGTGCGCCGTTATGCCAGGTCCTGTTTTTTAATTTTTAAAATGCTATGTTGCCTCAAAAATGTAGTCTCCAGCTAATAAGGAAGGAATGTTCTTATAGGACACATTCATAGTGAACCTTTCATATTTTCCTGTATAAACAAACACTGCTTTTTCTTAAGGTAGTTAGACCTACCCTTGCAGTCTTATTTCCACCATTTATCACATATCAGTTGCCACAACAGTGCTGCTTGTGAGAATATCTCAGAACTCAGTGGCTTCCACAGTAGACATTTATGGTGCTTATGGCCAGGCTGGGCTCCACTCTGTAGCCCTGTGTTGGGCTGCCCTCCATCCTGTATTCCTGTTTTATCTGGAATCAGTGAACTTTCCAGGCATGTTTTTCTCACTTTGGCTGTCAGAGGCTCTGAGCAGAGC
Organism: Capromys pilorides; assembly: GCA_004027915.1. Lineage (NCBI taxonomy): Eukaryota > Metazoa > Chordata > Mammalia > Rodentia > Capromyidae > Capromys > Capromys pilorides. The sequence continues at coordinate 2,851 of PVKN010004451.1, forward strand.
AGAGGAAATATGGGATTCTGTGTGCCTGAACTCAGAGCTGGCCCTCATCTCATCTGTCCACAGTCCATGGCCTACTGAAGTCTTAAAGCCAAAACTATCATCAGTTAGGGGCAGATATGCCAGCAGTAGGAACTATAACATCACAGTCCTGTAATACACCACAATTTGTTTGTTTAGTCAACCAGTGATTTATTAAGCACCTGCCATGAATCCAAGTTGATTTTTCCATTGGAAACCACACAAAATTCAACTTAAGCCTTATTTCAAAACTTCTAAGTCTCTTAGGTGAATGAATAAGGTTTTCCTGGAATAGGCATTTAATAAAAGTCTTAGAAAATCAAAAGTGGAATTTGGAAGCTACATTCAATGAGTTGTTGGGAATTATTTCTCTCATTATGTTTTCTTTGTTATTGCAGTCATATTAGCAGTTGGGTTGATGAGTGGTTGCTGCAGACAAAAGAATAAATACCTCAAGAGGACAAATATCTTAGTCAATAACCATTTATCCTTATCCTGAGTCTTGGTTGTTAATTTTGGTTATGTGACTGACTTGAGTGAATAGAATGAAGGGAAGCAGGTTAACAAATCATCACAAAAGAGCCCTAAGAGAATAAAGAGAGAAATATGTTAGGATAAATTTTCATTTGGCATTCATTTCCCCAAAGATAGAGTCCTACAGCAAACATTACAAGATTGACAATTGGGTAATAGATGCGTAACATGTCCAAACAGTGAAGCTGTTCTTCAATTAACACCCAGCCCTGTAATACCAGATGGATTCCCCAGTCTGAGAAGGATGGAAGAAATTTGGCAAAAGTCCAGAGGAGCTGTGGAGATAACAATTTGAGAAATGATATATCTGAAGAGTTTTATGAGATTGGAACAATTTGCCAAAAAGGAAAAAGAAAAAACAAGGAAGAAGAAAAAGAAGCTTAAAGGATATGGTCCGTGTGTACCGAAGATGATTCACAGCCAGGAGCTACTAGATGTCCACCTTAAGAGAGAAGTGAAGGAAAGGAGGAGACAGAGAAGGAGAGGGAGAGGGAGGGGGGAGAAGAAAGAAGAAGAGGAAATAGAGGAGGAAGAGAAGGAGGAAGAGGAGGAGGAGGAGGAGGAGGAGAGGCTTACATTTTAGTATCTTTAAATCTAGTGAGACCTCCAAAATACTGCTTCTCACTTGTTACCTCCTGTAGCAGTGATTCAGATTTGCTTTGGGTGTTAGAATTCTCATGAGAATGGGCCTGGGGTTGATTTTTAGACTTTGAATAGGAAAAAGGCCCTTTGTCTTTGACCTGGTCATATATTTTTCTCTTTGGGGACCAGGAGATGGAACCTTTCTTAAAATCTGTTTCTGGCTGTTGAGGTTTGACAAAGCAGGGCTCAGCACAGCATTTTGGGATTTCCAGTCAAGGTTATGAAGCATTCTTCCTAGCTACTCCGCGATGGCTGTAGTCAGCTCAGTCTGATGGCAGCTTGTGGACTCTATGCCAGAGAGTTGTAGATGGGCTTTGAAAACTGTACTATGTGTGGACTATTCCCTTTTCCAACGAATTCATAAGCTAGATATGGTAAGAGATAGTTTAGGGAGCTGGGGGCGATCTTTTCCTTGTCTGCTTTAATGTTGAGTGGTCTGCACAAAGACTCTGCACATAAGGGCTGAATCCCAAAGTGCCTTTATGTACCTAAAGTACGAAGTGACAGCATCCTTCTACCCTATTTAACATTTAACATGGAAAATGGCAAGCTCCTTGCCTTGTTTTCTACTTAGCCCTGAATTACCATGCAGCCTACTCCAAGGTTGTTTTCCTAAATTTGCAGTAATATAGATTGTTGAGTCTGTGTCTTATCATATCATCCAAAATGTGAGAAATCTGCAGCAGTATATCAAACCACAGAGAAATGAGAAAATTACCCACAGGGGAAGGAAGGGGAAAAAGCAGTGCATAAAATGGTATGCAAAGGAAACTCTATGGGCTTGGGAGAAAGCCCAGCGACAAGCAGCTTGGGGGGTTGCATCTTCATCATGAGGTGCATGACCTTCTATGGGCCACTTGTCCGCAGGTCTTGGTTTCTCCATCTATGAAATAAAAACTATGTTATCCTACTATTGTCTTCAGTTCAGAACCCGCTGATCCACGGCTCTCAAGCCGCTTTGCTTTCCCATGCTTATTCTGTGAGAGAAAATGCTGCACAATAGTGTTACTCCTTCTTAGGCTTAATGGGGTGACCCACAGGGCAGTTCCTAAAAATACGTTGACTTTTAAATTCAGAGTTATGAATGTCAGCACTTGGGTAATTTCTTGCCCCTTTGCTTACAACCCACGGACAATTAAATATGGTGTCTTTTCCGGTTGATTCAGAGCTGTGCCTTAGAATCCTCATCACAGCCTGCCTGCTTCCACCAGGGGCTCCATAGCCTCTTTACTTGCCTTGGTATAATGTGCATGGACCTCTGAAGAGGCAGGGATTGGGGATGGAGGTGGCGGGGAATCGGATCAATAGGCATCTCCCGGAAAGACTTGTAGGTTACAGAAATAGGCAAGTGAGCCCGGGAGGCCATGAGGGAGTCATCTGGAGCAGGGGCTAGCTTGCATGTCATCAAGATATTTTGAATCATTAATGCTGATTGGGTTTTAGCTATGCAGTTTTATCTTGTGACTACAAGGGAATGCTGTGGAAGACAGATTGAAATGATTTCATGTATTCAACTTCAAAAAATACATATTTGAAAGCCAGTAGCCTTTTGCATAACCATTTTGTGTTGGCTGCAATGTGACACAATTTGTAATTTATAGCATGTGACATTAGCATTGGAACCAAATAGTCTTATAGCCATATAAGCTCTGGGCATTGTTTTCTAACTCTCTGCTCCTAGCATCTTTGAAGTCTGGGTCAGTGTGCATGGATGTTTTGTATTTGATGACACAGAGGAGGAAATAGTTTTTATATATGCATATACACATTAGGAGCATAATGTATGTGTGACTTCTGTGTATTTTATAAGGCATTTATTATTCCAAAGGTTGCCCAATTTGTAATTTATGGTAAGAATGTGGCAAAGGAGAAAAATATATTAGGATTTGGAGTTTCATTGTATTCATAAAATGTTGTTGTCAAATCCCTTGACTTTTACAATAGGGGAAAAAAAGTCCCTGGTGATGGATTGTTTGTGTTTCTCAATGGATTCTTCTGCTGGAACCCAGATCTTTAGAATGCAGGGAGCACAGCCCAAGCTCTGGGCTCATCTCTGTGTCCCAGCTCAGCTCGGTTATGCACAGAGGCCCTTTTCTGAGTGACATATCATGTTGTATTCCAAAGTACACTTTCTTTTAATTTACAACTTAATTTTCAACCTAATTCAGAAGATTGATACTATAATGCTATTTGCAGAAGTATTGAAATGTCAGTAAGTTTTATTGTAGTAATAAAGAGTATTCCATATATCACACACTCTATAGGGATCCTTGCTTTTTGCATAGATCTTCATAGCAACAACCAGTGGCTAAATGCTAGCAATCATTAATTTTTAAAGAAGACATGGTTATGACGTGTTGAAGAATTAAGGGCTGCTGGTGAGGAATGAACTTTAATTTTTTGACATTTTTTTTAAGTTGCATACTAAGGTGAGGTGACAGCAAGATTATAAAAAATGGCCCAAATCCCAGGTTCCTAATACTTAAAATGCTGTCTGCTCATAAAAAGATTTTAGTCATGGAGAGGCCATCTTTGAGCTCTTCGTAACAAATGGGTATCAGTGGCCCATGAAATAATCAATGCCACTAATCCATCCTAGGCCCTGCCAATATGTTAATGGCCCTGGTGCATCGTTATTGCTACAAGACCATAAATCATTCGGGTACCAGAATGCATCGCTGTCGAGGCCTCAAACCCCTCGCCTGGAATAAAATGCTGTCTCCTAACAATTAATGTCCAAACATTTTGCAGCTTTGTGCCTTGATTGTTTTCAGATGCTAAAAAAGTAAGCAGGACGGATTGTAAATCAATAAAACTATAAGACAAAGTGTTTTAATAATAGGAGGGTTTGGAGTAAATCATAGTTCTGTGTTTATTATTGCTTTTGGGGTTATAAATAAAGTTGCTTTCTACTATCAGCAAGGCTACTGAGTTAACACGGGGACACTGAGTCCAGGGCTCTGCCCTTGAGAGGAGATTTTTTTTCTTTTTGGGTTGTTTGAGAAGCAAAATTGGGCCAAGTGGAGCCACAAACTCAGCTCTGTGCTGTGAGGCGGCGCTCATAATGCGGTGGGTGTGTTTGGGAACCAGTTGAGTGAGTTTCCTGGTGAAGGCAGTGAATGTGGTTTAGCATAACGGGGTTACTTTGGTAGCACTGGGCTGCGAACAGCGAGTATGATGACGTTTCAGTGTGTGATTCTGTATATGGTTATGGTAGGGTAGGTGATGGAGTCACACTGAAGCAGCGCTCATCTTGGTTCGGGTACCTGGGAGCCTCTGCTCAGCTTTCTTTCCATTAAGCTACCTGGCCTGGGAAGCCAAGGTTGGCCATACAGATGCATTTAAACCTAGAGGATCTCATTTAGGAAACAGAGTTGCATCCAATTGATCTGATTCCCTTTGGTCTGTGTCAATTTAGTCTCCTATCAAAGGTGTTGAGAAACACAATGGGAAGTCATTAACTCCACCTCCTATAGACAAAGTTTGTTTATGGCCATTATAGTGTTGCTTGCTCTACAGCTGTAGTTTCAGCATGAGCCTTGTGCATTAATGAAGGCTGGTTATTTAGTCTGGAAAGGTGGGTTTGCCTTCCTGGGTAGAAATGGGCAGAAGGGAAACAGTGTGTGGAGTTGGCCATGAACGGGCTCATGGAGTCTCACCGTGACTGGAATCAGGCCATTCCACACAGGCTGATGAGCCCACTTCCCACGCCAGGCCGAAGACAGTAAGGAACTAAGAGAAGAGACAAGCAAACGACAATAGAGCAGGATGTGGGGTCGCGGATCCTTTTAGCCTTTAGTTAGCTAGGCTATAGGAGAAAATACATTTGCACGAAAATACCACACATTGTCATATTCCCACATGCTCAGCAATCATCCCGTAGTGGGAGGAGGATACTAGTGGCTTCTGGCAGGCTACCTCTCTCCTGCAGTTGTTCGTCCCCAGCACCCCACTTTGATGGGTATTCATAGTCTATTTTGGTGCTCAGGAAATAGCACAGGAAAAGGCCACAAAAACAGTGGCTCCATATAGACAGAAAGACAATTAAAACTGATATGACTCTTAACAGAAGTGGCAAGAGCAGGCAGGATGGAAGTAATTTATTCAACGAATTGTCCAAATACATAAAATTGTACTGATGTATGGTGTAGCGGTGGGACAGTGGAAAATTTGATAGTTGTTTCCGTTGTGTGAATTACTCAGACAGGATGCCTTTGTGAAGTATGGGGGTTTGTTTAATGTTCTGACAACAATTTAGATCCTGTTATGGTTATTGCAGTGTAATGCCTTGGTAAAAATTGAACATGACACACCAGCAATTTATTATTTGTGTGTGTTTTTTAACCTTGAGTATCGGATTGTTTGTCCAAGCATATCCTTTGATTTGCGATGGAATTTATTGTTGATAAAAACAATCAGATTTCCATTAGAAGCAAAAAAAAAAAAAAAAAAAAAAAAAAAAAAAGAGTCTTTTTTTGCCATGAACCATAGATTTAGAGAAAAAATTCAGCCTAGGCTACAGGACTTATGACAGGTAGACTCATGACATTATATGGTAATTCAGCATGAAAGAATAATTGTGACACTCTACTTGGTGGTGGAGTATAATCGTGCTGTGAGGTTCAATTCACTGAAAGGCCAAATTATCTTCAACTACATTAGTCTGACAACCTATAATGCTCTGCAGAGGCAATTTGTAGATGTTTCACGGAGTGCCAGCAAACAGGTCTCCCCATTATGCCACCCATTAACAAATTTGTGTAGGGAAAAAAGTAACTTTTCCATTTTCCTGACTGTTTTCAAGCTTTGCAACATAATAAATATCTAATAGTAGTATTTGCATTGCCATTTACTCTCTTAGTTTTAAAATTTGCCTGAAGCATGGGAGAAGAGCTTTATCTCTTAAGCTCTGCATCCTGAGTAATGCTGATGATTTCTCTGACTTTGGCAACTGTGTGGTGGGGTAGAGGGAGCCCTGGGTTCCAAGCCAGGGGGCTCTGGGCTATGGTCAGAATCTACTGGGAGCCCCTCTCTTGTCACCTTTGTTACTTTATTCACTCTAGACTTCCGTTTACTGTCCCTAACCTGGTCTCTGAGGCTCTTACCCAAGTCCCTCTGCAAGAGAGTTGAGATAAAGCTTTGGGTATTGTTCCTTGGCCATGGCAAAGCCATTGGATTTGGAGAAGTGCAGGAGAGGGGCTATGGCAGCTGTTTTGCTCTCCTGGTGTTGGCTCCTAGAACCCCAGGATAGTCCACTGGGGGACCTCCCACCTGTGACCTGAGCATGTGCTGTTGTATGCACCCGCCTGTAGATGCCTCTTCCCAGAACAATGCCCAGGGCTTAGCCAAGCTTCACTGTTGTCCTTTTAGTATTTCAAATACAGGATAATCACGCTGGCATTTTTTTCCTTTAAAGAATGAGAAAGGTCCTTAAGGCTACAGAAATCTAAGGATGCAAGGCATTTGATGACTTTTTTTTAAAAAAATAGTTGTTCAGAAATTCTATCAGATGAATCCTGAATATGTTGGTTGTGTGTGCAGGTGTTTCTGCTTCTGGGGATGTACAGAAGTGTTTGGATAAACGTTCTAAATATTTAATAGGCTTTTCTATTTTCACTTTGCTTTTGGAAGGGGGAGAATCTAGTCCCTTACCTGCTCGAGGCCAGCGCTGCTTTTGGCTTTGTCCTTTCGATTTACCCTTCCTGCCTCTGCTGATTTCCTGAGGTGGGCGCTGCCAGTCAGAAGAAATTCACAAGGCTGTGAGGTTTGCAGAGAAAGCCAGGGACAGCAGAAATGGCCCGAGGGGTCCTCTTCTCCTTTGTCTCCCCTAGCTGAAGGGGTCCAGTAAGAGGCTCTCACACCTTTAGAAATAAATGGGTCTCGGAATGAATCAAACTCTCTATCTCCAGTAATTGATTTATAATTTATGATTTTATGAATCATCAAACTTCCTATACCATTTTGGAGTCGGGTTGTGTAAATCACTCTCTGTCATGGAGTGGTGTTAGTCCCAATGTCAGAGACTGACCCTTCATTATGACAAGCCATTAGGACTCGCACCTGCTGCTTTCCAGGGAGGTAATGACTTTTCACAAGGCTAGATTTGGATTCAGCCCTTGCTGTTAGAACCTAAGAGAAGAGCTGCCCTTTGGGTTGTTTTGGCATAAGTTGTTCTAAAATCTAAGCCATTCAAAAAGAAAGAAAGGATATTAATCTTGATGATAATTTCCTGACCATATCTGCCCTTCTTGTTTGCCTGAAAAGGAGTGATTTTCTTGGTTATTAACCCCCTCTTTTTTTCCAGTACTGGGGATTGAACCCAGGGCCTATGTATTGTGCTAGAGCCTTAGCTCTTTTATTTTTGAGATAGGGTATTGCTAAGTCACTAAGTTTCTAAGGCTGGTTTTGAACTTACTACCCTCCTACCTCAGCCTCTTAGAGTTCTAGGATTACAGGTGTATGCTTCCACACCCAGTTTTAAACTCCCTTTTATCTTAATGAAACTTAGAGGGACATTTCTATAACCATAGAGGTGTTGACTAGTCGATGTGCACTGAATATTTTCTCCTTCAGTTAGGACAATGTGTGCCTGTGTGTGTGCACAGATGTGTGTGTGTGTGTGTGTGTGTGTGTGTGCATGTGTTCTCACCTTGTGGCCAGAGGTCCTTGCACCCCAACAATCTGGATTTGCAGTGAGTGGCTAGTATCTTTAGAGGAACTGCAGAGTGTAAACAGTTTAGCACAGCAACACCCACCGCTGGAAGCATCAACCTGCAGTGTGCATGCTGTGGAAGAGAAGCTTGTCACTTTCTTGCTAGTGCAAAGAATGGCTGTGGTGTGGAAGGCAGAGACGAAAACATAAAGGGCCCAGATAAAGGGAGAGGCACAAAGCATGCATGCCATTATAGTGGCCAGGGTTCCCGGGGACAGCGGGGAAGGTTGCATTTGGTGGTGAGTGGAGGTAATCGATCGCTGTGCAGCTCTGGAGGCCCAGCGGGGCAGTTAGGGAGGAGTGTGAGCATTCGTGTTTACGCACACCACTCGCCCACGTAATTTCGCTTGAACTGTTGCTGACTTCCTTAGCATTGGTAGGTGGCCACCTGCAGAAAGGGCATGTAGGTAGATTATTGTTGACTTTATAGTTATGGAACCTAGCTAATCAGTGTGCCTGCTGGGCTATAACTTGTTATGCCTGAGTGGTTTTTACACTGGGTCTTAAGATTTCTTACCGGCAAAAGGGAAAAACACTCATTTCTCATGACTATAGCCCCTGCTGGGAGGGAAGCTCTCATCTCATCTGGAGGGAAAATATAGCGGGTAAAACCCATGATACAGAAGTTTCTGGAGTGTGTGAAATATGACCATTGTGCCCACTGAACCCTCCTTTGGAGGGCTATGATTTCACAAAAAGAGAGCAAACGCGGCCTAACAAGAGAAACTGGACTAGAATCTGTGTGTGTGTGTGTGTGTATTGCTTGCTACATTCTAGGATTTTTTAGGCATCAGTCATTCTCTGCACCCTACTTTCCACACTTGTGGGTTCAATACACTCCTGGACAGTCTTCCTGATTTAATGTTGATATACTTTCTGGTGAGGAGGAATTACTCTTTCTATTGGTTTTCTCAGGGTTCAGATCTGCAAGGTTCTGGTCTACCCAGAGGCCAGAGCAGCGTGCCTACTAAATACTGTCTTACAAATAGCTTTGACCTTTGACATTCCCCCCATAAAGGTCACTGGTTAATTTTGCATTGTATACCGCCTGCTTCACTAGTTTTCAACTGGCTCCCCTCCCTTGAGTAATTCGGTGAAGGATATCCCCTGCATCCAGGTTCTAGCTTGCTTCTCTGGTATTTATCTTTGCCATCCTTCACCCGATTTCTCTCCTCTGTGGTGATGCTGTGTGCTTGATTCTGTGGACTGGAATCTCCATCAGTTAGTAACTGCAGGAGAGATGAAAGGTCAGCGTGACAAATCTGTCCTCCGAGCGTGTGTTATGTGTGTTTGGGTAGCTGAGCTCAGCTGACCATGCAAGAGGAATAGGAGTAGAAGGATTGCTACCTCCCCAGCCTTGAAGCTGCAAACAATATCTACAGGGATGGGGGTGGGCTTAAGGTGACATCTTAGGAGCTCTAGAGAGTGATATTCTCGTCTTCATTTGGAAAGGTCGCAGGCTTTGTTTGCAGTAAGACACGCATATGGTTATCACTTGCCTTTACTTTCTTTGCTTTTTAAAATATGTATTACAAGCCTGCGCCATATATGTTTTACAGATCTTTATTTTAACCAGGTGTGTATGCTCTTTAACATGACAATGTCCCAAAAAATATTCTGATAGAATTTTAGCAATTTATTTTACATAACAAAGGAAGATGATGATCTGTGGGTATTTCTGCTTCTTTCACTTAATTCCTTTTCTATTTTTACTTTGTCGCATTGGGAAAGGACATTTCTCGTGATTGTTTGAAGCCTTTCTAATTTAATTTTATTGTTGTATCTCTGTTTCTACTAAAAATGCTAATGTTGTCTGATAGAAGCTATGCCTTAGGTTTCTGCCTGTGTCATAGATGGGTTTGTTTCCTGGAGTCATTCATTGTGAGAGATCATTGGACTGAAATTTGTATGCAAGCCATCCTTGACTTTTCCCTCCCTTAATTAGGGGGAGAAGGGAAAGAGAACTTTTATTTGAAGTATGCTACTATAAGCTGGGTACTGAATTATGCATTCTTTCATTTAGTTTTCATTTTGACCCTCCGAGGATATGATCCCAATTTCACAGATGAGGAAACTGAGGTTTAAAGAGGTTAAATAACTTGCCAGAAGATACACAGATAGCAATCAGGGAAACCAGGATAGAAAAGTTGGTCTGACTCCAAAGCGTGCACTCTTTTCAGACATCAGACTATATTATCGTCCCTCGAAGCCCACAGCATTGCTGGTGACCTTGGAGAGGGGCCCTCCAACAGCCAGGACCTCCAGTGAAGAGTTCAGCATATTGAAAAAGTATAGGGGTTGAACATATAGCACTTTAAAAGGAAATCATCATTAAAATATAATTTTTTTGCAGTACCGGGGAGCTCACTTCTTATTTTTTATTTTGAAACAGTATCTTGCTAAATCACTGTGTAGAGAAGGCTGAGCTTGAACTTGTTTGTGATCCTCCTGCCTCAGTCTCCTCCCAGAGTGCTGGAATTACAGGAGCGCTCCACCAGGCCTGACTGAATCTGCTCTCAGGCATCTATTTTGTGCCTAGTTCTGTGCTTGATGCAGTAGTGTGTGTGTGTGTGTGTGTGTGTGTGTGTGCGCGCGTGCACGCGTGTGAATGTATTCATGCATGTGCTTGCTTTGATACAAAGGTATTAGGAATTTGGACTGTTCATAGAAACTTGAAAACCTTGATCCATGACTTGAAGAAGGGCATAGTAAGCTAACCTGAAAGGTGAAGGAATGGTAAAAGTTTGCCGGAGAAAGCTGATTTGCCATGTGGACAAGGAGAGCCAGTGCGCATGAGAGGGAGGGACAGGGCGCAGGTGCCTGATGGAAACTGAATGTGCTCAGAGCCTTAGGAGGGTGTCCCAGTGTGCCGTTGGGTGGGCTGGTTTTCTGGGCTGGAGGCATAGAGCTGCATGGAAAAAGGGATGGCAGGGGTGACAGGGTAGCTTTTGAGTAGGCAGATGAGTGGGTTCACTTCTTCGAGGTACAGGAGGTGGCGGTCTCCTCACCATCTAGCACCTTTGCTGGCCCCAGTGTGCCCGCTATGCTGAGCCCTCTTACTGTACCTCTGCACAGGTAGCTAGGTGTCACCGCTGGGCCCATGCTAAGGTGTTGCCTCTTCTCAGAAGCCTTTCCTGAGATTCTCATTAGGACTGGTTCCCTGCTGTGCGATCTGCTAGCCCTCACTCTGCTGGTCATCACATTGGTTATGTTTTATAATAACCACTCCTAGCATCCTCCCCTGCCCCCAGCTGAGCACCATGAAGGAAAGGCATGTTAGCAGGAGCTCACAGATAGACATGGCGGGATTAGCTTCTAAATAAATGAATGCTTGCATTTTATTCGTTAATGAGGAAATCAAGGTAGTTGCATGTGCCTGTTATAGTCAGAAGGAAGGTTCATTTGCTGGTGTTTTCCCACAATAGGGCTTGCTCCTCAGAAAAGACAGGGCTGTCATCACGTTCATGTTTTAGAGTGGCAGAAAAAGAGAATAGTCCTGAAAATGCTAGGTAAAGTGGGTTTCTGTGCCTGAGTAGTATTGACTTCAGGGGACACTCTCTAGCACCCTGCATAGCACGTTGAGGTTAACAAGAACAGAACAGTGGAGCCATGCCCATGCCAGATAATAAGATGACTGCTCTGTCTCGTACATCTGGCTGTGCATCTGGCATTAAGATGCTTCTAGTGCCACCCTGATATCCTCATACCATATCACTAAGCATTTCCTTTTGCATTCTTCCTGAAAGCCACTGCAACTCACCCCATCCTTGGTGATTCTGGATTTAGTGACATAAATACCATCTTCTGTTGGGGTTATAATATGGACTCAAGTTGTTCTATGGGGCCCCGCTTTCCTCTGAGTTATACTCAGACTTGTCTTGCATTTGTCTCATGGATTTGTAGCATTCTAGTCATTCTCCCTAAGTTACGGCACACCTGTTCTACTTACCATCTCTTTATTTTATTACTTTTAATAAGAAATAACAATGGGACAGTTTCAAAACATGTTAGTAGTACATTCCCAATAGTTGATACAATGCATATTGTTGTCTTCATAGTAGTTATTTAGAGCACAAGATGCAGACGTGATACTTTTTCTAATCATTATTGGTACAAAAATTTCTTCTCATTGAACTAAGAGAAAGTAGTTGTATACATAGTCCAGTTGTGTACATAGACCAATATTCCATAATCGTAATGGGTTATTGGCAGAACTGGCAATGTTGGAAGCTGTTGATTTAAGCCTTTTACAGTTCAACATACTAATCTAGCTTTACTTTTTATGCCTCATGGTTAAACTTTTCTGCTGGGTGGTTAAGGGCAAGTTAAAGCAAGACCTGTATAACAAAACATGTAACTTTTGTATCTCCCAAGGTCAGTCAAATCCCTCAGGATTTACTTTGAAACCATGTACAGTGCTTTGTAGAAATGTTGTCAGTGTCAGCTGTCTGGATGAGTCACCGCCATTGCTTGACTAGTTTGCTCTCTGTGAAAGCCTGAGAGGATATTTTCTCTCTAAGTGACTCTCCTTCGGCACACTATACATTATCAATCTCTTTCCTCTGTGGTCCCAAAATCCCCTTGAACAGAAAACTTGGGACACCACTGAGTTAGAGGATGTTACAGCACAGGTTCTCTTAGGTCCTGAGTCCTCACTGACCTTGAATCTACTTACCACCTCTAATATCTTAGCAGCAGCTGCCAAGTTGCCATGCTCCACCTCCCATCTGCCTAAGATGGTGACTGACTTGGCCTTCCCCAATTACAAGTGGAACAAAGATGTTGAAAATCCTAGCCTGGGTGGGGCACACAAGCCTGCTAGGTTTCTCAGCTCATTGCTGGGGGGCACCCTGTGGGACCAGAGCAAGAGGAACTGCTGCAGTTCTGATGGATGCAATCTGGGGCTTCTCTTATCTTGGCAACCTGTCACTCAATTCTGGAAGGAAATTAAATTGGCCTGGCCTGGGTCACTCTTCCAAGAACTGCTAGTTGTTCTCCACACCCTTGGCTCTTCTAGGTGATTGCAAATTGATTGTCTTATGATTTATACACAGTAGCCACCAGCTTTCTTTTTGAGCTGTGAGTATCTTACATGGATCTTAAACCTAGAATCTTTCATTTTAAGAAAGAAAACGAGCCCATTTCTTCTTTCTATGTAAAAGTAAATCTATTGGAGACTTATTGGGCAGAGGAAAATGTATAAAAAAGAAAGGCCAAGCCCACCTCTGCTCATACTAATCTATACTTTTTAGCAGGTTTTTTTTTTTTTTTTTGAGAAAGAGTGATTTATTTACACTGACAGCTTGTTACTTATGGTAGCTGCTGCCAGCTTCCGAAGTAATCTGATAACGTCAAAATGTGAAGGGAAGCTATAGGCTTTACCTTGACTGACTTGCTATAAATCATGTACATTGCTAGTGTCTATATGGGGATGCTGGGGTTGATACTGATGGAAATACAAATCAAATACAACACATGGTAACCCAATTCTGAGCTGGAGATCTTGGATCAAGCCTATTGGATTCATATTTTTAAGTGAAACAGAACAGATATATAAGGTTTGTGTTTTACAACTTCACAATTGTGTGATATAGTAAATTCAAGGATGTCAGGTGCTTTTGAGATGGCAGCACAAAGAGGTAGGCTGATCACACAGCTTTGTTGCTTTGTTCGGTCTGGACAAGGTCTTATAGGTCAGTCAAGGGAGAGCTGTGGCCCTGTGTTATCTGTTCATTTGCGAATGTGTGTGCCTGTGTAAGCTCCATGAGGGTAGAACTTGGTCCTGCTCACCACTGGCTGCCCAGTGTTTAAAATAACAATTGGCCCCTGTTGGTGTTCACTCAGTGTTTGCTGAATGAGAATAGGAAATTCAGAGTTTAAATATTTGTGTGGGCAAACCCCTGTAGTTGTGAGCTAGGCAGAAAGAGTCATCCTTGTCTCCAGACCCTTTAGCGAGTCTTTTCTTGTACTTTCTGTAGATTTCTGGTAAAGTATCTTCCCTATTGTAATGGAACCACTGATTGATATGTTGTATTTCCAACTAGAACACAAGCTCTAGCAAGGCAAAAAGTATGTTCTGTTAGCCCTGGGCTTCCAAGGGCCTGCCTGGTACATGAGTGGCACACAAAAATGGTCTGTGGTCACAATATGACAATATTCTTAGAAAATTCTGCCACCACCTATGTGTGTGTATATCTTTATGTGTACATAATGAAACCGAGGAAATCTCGAGTATGTACATTAAATGTTACCAGACGTCATTTGACCAAGTACTGTAAAAGATTGTTCTTATGTTATTCCTTTTGCTTATCTACATTTTCGAATTTGCTCCCTTACAGTGACTAAGAATGGCAATGATAGCATAGGGGAAGTTATTTGAGATCTTTCTTTCTGCAAGAAAAGATGAATTTATAAATTTTTTGTGTGCAATAAATTTTCATCAGTGAGTTTAACCTAATGCATCGGGGAGTTAGCTGAATAATAGAATCTTTTAGTAAGTGGAACGTCTACTCTCGGTTGTCTCTTTGGTCTCTCAACTATCAGATGTGCATGAAGCAAAACACACCTGTGTTTGGAAAGTGAGGGCACCCTGAGGTGGGAAACGGAGCTGTGGGAGGAGCCCTGGGCCAAGAGTTAGGCCATGTTTGGACCTTTTCGGGTTGTTGGACCACAGTACAATTCAAAGCTGCTGTAGCTTGGATATGAAGTGTCCATGAAGAGGTTGGTGGCAGGAACTGGTAGAACCTGCAGGAGGTGAAGCCAGTGGAAAGAAGTGAGGTCATGGGACATTTGCCCTTGAAAGAGACCTTGGGATGCTGGCCCCATTGTGTCTCTTTCATTTCCTCGTGGTCACAAGGTGAACAGCTCTGCCCTGTCGTGTGCTTTGGCATGATGTTTGGTGGTCTCAGAGGGCCCATAGACTCTGGACTATGCCTCTGATACTAGGAGCCAAAATAAAGCTTTCTTCCTTAGGAGTTGATTGTCTTGGTATCTTACCACATTTTTTTAAAAATGTATTTAGTAAAGGGTCTACAGGGTCTCACTACATAGATCAGACTCACAGTGATCCTCCGGTCTCCAGCCTCCCAAATGCTGGGATTATAGGCGTGTGCAACCATGCCCAGTCTGAACTGCTGTCAAGTGTGCCCTGGAGGTGGGCCCGGAACAGCATGCTGGGGATTGAACCCCGGTCCCTACATCGGCCTAAGCAGGCACTTTAGCCCACTGAGCTGTCTGGCTGACCCTGGTATCTTACCAGATTAATGGAAGTCAGACTGGTAGGGAAGTCCACTCATGATATGTCTTGGTATTTAGGGCTATAAGCTAAACTAACTCATACTAAATAACATGTCCTCTTCTCCTTACTGCACTAATGTGTCAGAAGCAGTACAGATTTCAGTTTAGAACTCTATGCCTCTCTGGGGAGCTGGAGTGTGGCAGCATGGTGTGAGCCTGCCCTGGGTGTATGGGTCTCCTCCTCTTTGGATCCTTGGCTGCCTCTTGCACATGTTTCTGGATGCCACAGCTGGATGTGCAGATAAATATCTGTCCTCAGCTATTACAGATAGCTGGCCCTCACGTGCCTCAGTTTTACAGGGTGGACCAGGGATCAAATTCTGGGTACCTAAAGTTGGTCCTAGAAGGACACAGACTGGAGGAAGCTAAGCAGAATGTCTTTTCTAGTTCAGGCATAAGAGCCATCCTTATGGTGGTAAAGAAATGCACCGGGGAACAAATGCTTCATGGCCCCCAATTTAAGGACAAGACCCATGTTTCCTGAATGACAGACACAAAAATCAGTTCAGATTAGATCGAGCTTTCATAATAGTCCAGTGGTCTCAAGTTTCAGTGTGGGCAGAGCTCTTAGGGGTGGATTAAGATGAATACATGGGCTCTGCTATGATGAAGTGGTTCTGCCCCATGTGCCATTATGATAACCATGCTCAACCGCCGCCAAACTCCCCACTTTAAAAAGAACAAGGCTGGAAGGCAGTAAACAGAATGATAAACTCCAAATGAGTTGTTGCTCCTGTTAGGATCACTATTATTCCACGCTGACCCCTGTCTTTCTGTCCTAGGGAGGGCAGCTTGGTTATGTGAGTTTTGGGTGGTTGAGCAAGGAGTGGGAAGGGTTTGTATGAGTCACATTTGTCATTGTCGTATTTGCTGCTCATCAGCAGCAGGTAGGCTGTTACCATCCTATGAACATGTGCTTCATCTGTCCCCTTGACTAACTCTCTGAGCAAGCTCTCTTGGCCTTTTGCTTTGAGTGCCACCCTTCCACTTGGGACTCTTTAAGACGTGTCCTGTAACTGAGGTGACATGAAGGGTCAGGTGTTATTCTTTTATCTTGGAATTTGCTTCTTCTTGTACCATTACTGGAAAAGACAGAAAGAGAGGGAAGGGAAAGAAAGGGAAGGGAGGAGAGGGTGATGGGGGGGGAAGGGGTGGAGAGAGAAGAAAAGAGAGAGGAGGAGAGGGGTGAAGGGGTAGGGAGGGGTAGGGAAAGGAAGAGAAATGAATCCCTTTCTTGAGGAGCCAATAGAGAAGAGATATATAGTTTTCCCTCAAAACAGATTCAGCATTCAATGTCCCACATGTTTAGGAATAGGTGTGTATGTGCATGTGTGTGTGTGTGTGCTCACACACGCATGCACATGTGCCTGCACACGAATGATGCAGATATTGGGGTAAAATGAGCTCTCCCTGTATCTTTGGATTTGTCTTTCTGCACTGGAATGTAGATAAGAGGCCTGAGAGAAGCACAGAATGGGACTTCAAGAGGTCAGGACCCAGTGGAAAGAAAGAGAAGGATTTCCCTTGACAAGGAGACTCCTCACTCTTCTCCTCGGGACCCTTCCTTTCTTACAGGCTCTGCCAGCTCTCCCACTGTCCAGGAGCCACAGGGGCCATCATTTCTAAGTTGTATGTCCACTGAAGAGCCCAAGTGGGGTGGCTCACCATTCTTCCATTACCACCTGACTGCCTCAGCTTGGAAAATTCTGTCATCGTCTGCTCTCCCACTGCTTATTTTGTTTGGCAAGATGATACTGATTTGGAGAAAGAAATGAAAGATAATAGGGCTGTGAAAAGGGAAAAAATATTCCATGGTTATTGAGAGAGAAAATGAGGTCATACACACAGAGAAACTGCAGGGCCACTGTGGAAGAACGACAGAGTTGTCAGCCTCTGATATTCCCTTCTTCACTGGGCTGAAAAATCCTAGATTGAATATTCTGCAGCTGGACCCTAGTCCAGAAATATCAATGCTTCTGTAGGTCTTCATGTTTTCATGGTTTAAACCACTTGTTTCCAGCTTAATGAATTGGTTACTTTTCAGGTCTTAATTATACCAATATACTGTGGAGAGGATTAATCATCTGCGGTTCTGAAAATAAATAAATGAATTGCTGTGATAGAGTCATGTATTTCTTTGCTTGCTTAGTGAGCACCTGCCCTTTGCTAGCCTCTGTGGTGGTTTCTGGGATCACTGAGTTGAATGGGATTCTTGTAGATTCTCCTCTTCGGGATCTGCCACAATGCAGGACTCAGGGAGCACTATAGTTTTGTTGATCATGATGAAAAATAGGTGGAGGGCATGCCTGAGACTAGGAGAAGATATTCAAGATGCATATCAGTGTTTTCTCTGTTAAGTTTTGTTCAAGTGTCACTTTCTCACAGCAACACACTAGGGCTACCAGGCTGGGTCCTGTAGCTGACCTCTTTGGATGGTCTTGACCTTCCCATGCTGTTCTACTTTTCTTCCCCTTCCTACAACCCCTTATCCCTTATCACCTTGAAGCCTAGGATATAGTTTACTTCTCTATTGGGATGATTATGGATTGGGTGCCTACTGCATGCTGGAATATGTGCTTTGCAAGAGCAGAGATCTCTGTCCTTCCTGCTCACCATGGTGTCTCAAGTGCCTGGGACAGGAGCAGGCACAGAATGAGTATCTCAGGAACAGATGAGAGAGTGAGCGGCTGACAGAGGAGCACAGTAGGACATTATGATGGTGCTGCAGAGCAAGCATGGCATATTATTCAGTAAGTCACTAGTCCCGAGAAATTGATGGCATTAATTTACCAATGTTATGAAAGTCTTTTGTTTTGAGGGGTGTTGATGGATAATGGCATGATGACAAATACTTTTATCTGTAAAGTATGGCCAGTCACAGGCTGACCCAGCACTGACCTTGCTTAGGAAAGTCCTTGAGTGTTTAGTGACTTAGGTGGACTTGGACAGCCAGAGGTTATTTTTATCTTTGCTGCCCATCCTGTATATCAAAGAAGTCAGACATACGACGTCCCACCCAAAGCCTAGGCTAGGGCAACGTATCTTTCTGGTGGGGACTGCTGTGGCCAGCTGTGGATGCCCTTGGGCCTAGCTACACCACAGCTCGTTGCCTTTACATAAGGCTCAGGGACTCTGTTTTCCTTCATATTAGCCCAAAGTATACATCTGAGATTGTTAAAGAGTTTCTTGTCCAGCTCTGGGTTTGTAGATTATGCCAACCTGAGCTCATAGCTCCAGACCAGAGTCCATGCAGAGGCAACGTGTCTTAACTCCACTTATGTACAGAGCACACACCATTACCTGTACAAAAAATCTCATATCCATCCATTTATCTGTCCATCCATCCATCACTCCATCCATCCATCCATCCATCACTCTGTCCATCCATCCATCCATCCATCCATCCATCCATCCATCCATCCATCCATCCACTCACCCACCCATCCATCCATCCTGAAATGCTTATGTGTTAGCTTTCAATATCCTTTAGTGGAGGCAGGAGGTGGGAGCAAAGGGGCAAGACCAGGGAAGGGGACTGGGCGGCAGAGACACGGTGAAGGTCCCAGTGCTTTAGCCTCTGCCCCCAACTCTCCTTTTTGTTAAGTAAATGCAGAACATTTGGCGCTTTGCACCAATATTATGGTGTAAAATTATAGTTAGGAATATTGTGTAAAAATTGTAATAGTTTGCAGTTATAGCTATGGTGAGAACAGCAGGCAAGACTATAAGCTTTAATTTATGTTGTGCTTTGGACATTTTTCAGAAACTATTTACCCATTACCTCTTAGGTCAGTGGCCTAATAATGCAACAAAGCACTTTTTGAAATTGCAGATAATTTTCAGTGCTCAGATCTCTGTGTAGTATTGATGGGGAGGGTGGTTGATTAGGACCTTGGGAATTGTGCTTGATGGGAACAATCTGGAAGGAGTGAAAAATTATTAAACACACACAGCGGGAGACGGAGGATTTACCATTGTCGTGCGGTGCTATTAATTCTCATTGCTCGGTACAGCGGCTTGATTGCATACTGTGAATACTGTTTATTGGAGAATGGGTACAATTTTGCTGCAGTTGTTGTAATGTAATACTAAATGCTAATTAGGCTTCTAACAATAATTAGAACCTCTTGCCAGACTTAGAAATAGAAACACTCAATTGAATTTACAGAAACAAAGACCTTTAAGCTATGCCAGCAGCAGCGTCAACTTGGAGAAGTTTTTTACATTTTAGTTACAGAATTGCCAACACACACACATATATATTTTTTCATGACATGCATAATGAGTTCATTTATGTTCTTGATAATATTATTTTGAAAATGAGATAAAACAAATCTCCTCCCCATCAGAGGAAGAGAAAAAAAAAAAAACAGAACATGCAGGTGCTGCCTGAGGTGTACCTTGGCTACCTTGCTGATGTCAACTGCCAAGCTGTTAGTAGGGTAGGAAGGCCACAGCAGGATGGGGGAGTCGGCTAGTGGGGATGTGGGGGTCATTCTGAATGTTTAATGTCTTCGTTGAATTCCGTGTTGTCTGCCTTCCTGCACACACACACACACACACACGCCTCAGATACCACCGGATTGCCAGCCTTGATTCATGAAATCATTTCTCTGCATTGTTTCCTTTAATCCTTCATCAGTCAGATGCAGACCAAGCACAAGGGTCCTGCTGGGATCAGCTTTTCTCCGGTGCTTTGCTTTGTCAGTCCTCTGTCATCTACCAGAGTGGCACCGTGCTCCGCAGGGGCAGGCCTGGGTCCCCCATGTTCAGCAGGGAGAGGCAATTAGCAGAGAATTCCCCTGGCATTCTCTGAGGCTCATGGTTTCCCCTCACCGGCAGGCAGGTCGGATGGGCCGTCCAGGAATGTAGCCCTGAGTATTTCAGGGAGCTTGGGCGGCTCGGGCACGTTTCTTGGCACCAGGGCATGCTGCGGCATCAGGATCTGGGATTCTTGGCAACAGCTGAGCAAGGCCTTTGTTGTAAAAGCATCAGTGGTGTACCTAATTTCCTCATCCTGGTTTTCTTTTGTTTGTTTTAATTTGTTCCTTTTGTTTTGAAGCCCAAAGATACAGAGGCTTAAGCCTTGTTGGTCCTCCCTCTCCAAATGGACAGCATGAGACAATTGAGAGTGTGCAGGGCCCCCCTTAAATGTTAACCTGGCCTAACATGACAAGATGTTCTTCAGTGGTAATGAGCAGCTTGACGTGAGGTAGCATGTCTCCCCTTTGTCTGGGCCCAGCATAGGAACAGAAATGTAATTCTGAGCCTCTGTTCTGAAACAGTGTGTGAAGGACCTACATACCGTGCTGCTGCACCAGCGCCAGATTTCTAGGTGAAGGCAGTTTTTACAGGTTTCGCTGGTTACCGGGAAGCAGGTTTTATGATGGCGATGCTGGAAGCCCAGGTTTGCTGCGCTCTCCGCCATGAGGCACGGCTGCTGCAAGCCAAGGAACCATTTCCTGATTCCTCTCTGGTTGGGTTAAAGTGGCCATTTTTATAAGCTGCTAAGAAATGACGTTCTTAGAAATTTCCACTTTTGCGTCCTTATTCATATTTCATCAGATTCATCAAGCACAAGTCCTCCCCTAGCTAAGCGTTTCCTCTGCCCCAGGTAAAATTCTTTTCCTTTTTTTTTTTTTTTTTTTTTTTCTTGTCTTTTTTTTTTTTTTTTTTTTTTTTTTTTTTTTTTTTTTTTTTTTTTTTTTTTTTTTTTGGCTCTGTATTTATCGCAGTACTGGGAATTAGACACGGGGCTCTCAGGTGGAGCTCCACCCCAAGTCTCTCTTTCATATTTTTATGCCGAGACAGACTGCCATTAAGTTGCTCAGGCCAGACTTGAACTTCTGATCCCCCTCCCTCAGCCTTCTACCCTGGACTTTTGAGTTCCTGTCATTCTCATCGGTGACCATTTCAGCGTGTCTCCCCGTTCCCAGAGAGGTCCCCCTTCCAGAGGGACTTTGGCAGTACCCTCCCCCAAGCCACGGTGGTTGCTGCGGCTGCTGCTGCTGCGAGTCAGTTTCTCCTCTTGGAAACACTGGGTTCACCTCTCTCTGCTGCTCCTTGGCTGGAGAGCGGTTTTCCTTGGCCTGTCCTGTCTAAGCTGGGTGGCTTGACCACATGCTCTCCACTCCCTGACTGTTAAACAGCATTGGTATCATCTCACCATCCAACTGGGAAAGATCAATTATTTGTAAAGATCTTCCAATGCCATACTAAACCTTAATATTTAGGGCAGAGGAAGGCATCCGTGCATCATCGGCGGCCACAGCTCCCAGAGTCTGGCGGCGGAGTCTTCTGTGCCTCCCACCGCCCGGGTAGACGCTGCTGCTTTGGTTCTAATGGGGTTAAATCGAGTTGCGTGACTCCAGGCGCGCGCCGCGCACTTGCCTGTCTTGCAGTTTGCGTGAAGCATGCCAGTGAAACGTCCAAGGAGGCGCGGCGGGAGCGTTTGAGTCCGCGTTTGAGCAAATCTCCTTGATTGCCGGAGGTGCTCGCATTATGCCTTTTCCCTTTCTGAGGAGACCGTTTTTTTTATTTCTCTCACACAGGGTGGCCAAGAGGGTCTGTGAAAGATGAGGCCTCTGTGAGTCAAACGCTCTCTTTCTATTTTCTGGTTACATTTTTCTTGTTCACAAGTCGGTGACACTTGCAAATGGAAGACTTGCTGAGGTAGCACCTGGCTGATTAGCAACTTTTGCTTGGTCCCACTTGCACACTGACCGTTAAATTACCTCCTATCATGCCTGGGTGGTGTGTCCTCCACCGGGAGGGCGGGGAGGTCAGCTCAATATGGCTGACATGTTCTGTGTTTTCCCATAGCACGTCACATGTAACCAGCGCAGCGACTTTGACAGAGTACTGCGGGGTGACCTGGTAGTCTCGGGTCAGAGTGAGAGAAATTGGTGTTGTACTAAGATGTATGTTAATACATATATTATTTATATGGGCATTAGCCAACGCTATTGTTGCCTCAGCACAAACCCAGGCCCCAAGATTGGCCTTGGGGTTTTTGCAAGCTTACTTTATCATGTTTCTCCCCGCCCCCTCCCCGCTCATGAATAATTAAAAACTTAAATTACTTGCCATGTACAAAATTCATATGCTGGGGAAAATAGCTACATGAAAATTAATTTTCTGTTCTGTGAGACTGACAGGAAATCAATTAATCTTGATGTATTATTTTATGCAGAACAGGGTGCAAGGACCTGCGGAGAGAATGGCTACAGCTGTTCTTGTTGGTCGGGCCATATATTATCGTTGGCGGCTTTGACAGCTTCTGAGGGAAATGGCTGAGGGGTATCAGGCAGGTGACTCAACTGTAAAAATTTATTGGAGGATACAAACTGTTTCCAGGGGACCTGATATAAAGCTCACACTTGAGAACTGAAGTATTGAATGTTTTTGTGACTGAAGCAGCTTGTTGTCAATATTTATAGCTTTTCTCTTTGTTACTTGTCCTATTTGTTTGATTAACTAGTCAGATGTTAGTGTCTGTCGGTAATTTATCTGTTGTGCCTTCTGTAGCATTTTTGATACATAAAGATTTACCACTAGATAAATAAGGCAGCTCACACAATGCAATATGCTAAATAAAGTGACAGAGCTGTTTACAGCATGTTACAAGTTTTATAACTCACGGGGCAGATCAGTAACTTTTGTTTACTGGTATCACTGCTAGTTGAAACATGCCTCCACGTATTAAATACTGTGGGGGTAAACTAGGCTCCCTTAAATAAGCAGAGATTATAATCAACACATACCTCATGGTAAATCATTTAAGAGGCTCTATAAAAACGTTTATGTACAGCCATACATAATGCATACATTTCTGAAATAAAATAAAATAAATGTGGGCTTTTAGAATAGGCTGTAGTTACATTCCTTTCCCATGCTGTCGACATCAATTTCCCCTGGAGATGATGGAGGCGCAATGTTCAGACAAATGCTGACCAGACAAATAGGAGTCTGAGGCTTGGGGGCGGTGGCATGGCAGGTGACTTTCCTCCCACAGTGGAGGAGTGGCTGCTGGGAAGGCCATGTGTGCCCACAGCATCCCCACTGGTCTTCACCCAGGGGTGGCACTGGCAGTCACAGTTCTTGTCTCTGAAACTGATTTCTCATGGCCTTATAGGGAGCCCAATGTAGTGTGCAGATTTTGGGAGACCCCAGGAGAGTGGATGTGGACAATAGTTTATGAAAAAACCTTCAGTAATCACCTGCTTCCTCCCTATCACCAGCCAGTGGGGCTCCAAGAAGCGCCTTAGGAGGTCACAGAGCTCCTAGGAAGTCGGCACAGGTCATTCAGGCTTCCTTTTCCTGCCCAGAGAGGCGAATCTTTATCTCTCTCTGCCCATGGATTCCCTAGGCACCAAGCTTATGGAGCTTCAGCTGAATAGCTCCACCTCCACCAGTCAGTGACATACTTGGCAAGCAATAGCACTCAGTCTATATCAACAACCAAGAAGAGCGCCCTCACCATAACCTGAACATGCTGGCATCCTGGCCTTTGACTTCCAGCTTTTAAACTCAAGATATAGTTTTTTGTTGTTGTTGTTGTTTACAAGCCACCCAGTCTATAGTGTTTTGTTATAGTACCCCGAATAACTAGGATACAGTCATGCACTGCATAACAGTGCTTTGATCAACAAGCCAGATGGCCTGATCTGTGGTTACCTTTTTAAGAAGTAACTCCGTCAGAACCAGTGCTTTACATGGAGCCATGCTGATTTTGAAAGGCACAGTGAGAGCACCTTGCATTGGCAGGGTGCCACTTGCTGTTTAGATACCTGCTTGTCCCTAATATTTATATGAAATAAATATGTCAGCATAAGCATATATGAGTTGTGTTTATTAGGTCTAAGACAAGCTTCTCTTATTTGGTTATTTTGGGTGTGGGATTCAGGTGGGGACTGCTCTATAATAAACTACCCTAATCTTAGCAGTTTAAAGCAACATGCATCTATGATCTGGGTGTTGGGAGAGCAGGGTGACTAGCCTGCATTCTCTGCTCTGGGTCCTTTATAGCTAATGTGAAGGTGTCAACCCAGGCCCATCTTCGATTCAAGGCTCCGGCAGGTATCTGCTTCCAGGCCCTTTCAAGTTGGCAGCAGAATGGCATGCCATGGGTTTGTAGGACTGAGATTCCTGCTTTCTTACTGGCTGGGGGCTGAGGTTTACTTTCTGCTCTCAGGTGATGCTTAAGGTTGCTTTCCAGTGGCTTGTCCATCATCTAGTGAGCAGTGGCACGTCACTTTTATACCAATGCCTCTGCTTCGAACAAAAAAGTGCTCAACTGGGCATTGTGGTGCATGCCTGTACTCCCAGGCTGCTTGTAAGCCTATCTACTAAGCAGGCTGAGGCAGGAGTTCCAAGTTGGAGGCCAGCCTGGGAAATTTAGTGTGAACCTGTCTTAAAATAATAAATGAAGAGGCAGGGCATGTAGTTTGGTGGTAGTCTGTTTAGGTAGCATGTGTGAGACCCTGAATTCTACCATCAGTGCTTTAAAAGAAAATTTAAAAATTTGTTTAATGACACGACAAAATTAGGTTTTCTCCATAATTTTTGGCAGGATAAGTTCCATATCTTATGGCAAGATCCCATTTGGCATGTAACATAACATAACTATGGAAGTCGCATCATGGAGAAAATTCTTATCTTTCTCTTGTTGTCTCACACCTTGGAATGAAGAAGACCAGCTCTGAGTAGATGATACCAACACGCAGATCCTAAGTCCCTATTATACTCTCGGTCTTGACAAAGCAAGCTAAATATTTGCCCCCAAGTCCCACTCATATATTGAAAACTCGAGTCTCCGTGTGATGGTGTTAGGAGATTTAGATTTGGGGAAATTATTAGGTCAGGAGGTAGAGCCTTCAGGAATGGGCTCTGGGCTCTTGATAGGAACCCTATTGGGCTCCCTATGTACATCCTAAAAACAGCAAAAAGATAGCTATCAACAACCAAGAAGAGCGCCCTCACCATAACCTGAACATGCTGGCATCCTGGCCTTTGATTTCCAGCTTTTAAACTCAAGATATAGTTTTTTTTGTTGTTGTTGTTTACAAGCCACCCAGTCTATAGTGTTTTGTTATAGTACCTCGAATAACTAGGATACAGTCATGCACTGCATAACAGTGCTTTGATCAACAATGGATCATGTGGTCTCATAAGATTATATCATCTGGATCACAGTTTCCCATAAGATTATATTATCTAGTGATATTGTGCCCACCTTAGTTTGAATAACCACATTTTGTGATATTCACACCATCATCATGTCACCTTTCAATACACTTTTCAGAATGAGTTCTTGCTTTAAGTGATGTGTGACTGTGCTTGCATTCTTGACAGGTGGTAAGCCTCTCTGTAAAACACACATGCTTGCCCATCCCTAACATGGCTTTTCATGCTCATACCACCAGTTCATTCACCCATCTAGCCACTAAAGGGCAGGCTCTAAATGAAGTGGGACTTGAATGGGAAAGGAAGAGACCTGGGGTTGACACGGCCAAGAGAAGCTTTATAAGACAAAATGGTCAGGAGGTCTTGGAAGAGTCACATAGTGAGACCAGATAGATAGAGAGGAAAGGGCAAAGCCACAGAGGGGGCAGAGAGCCTACTGCATTGGGGAAATAGTGGGAAGTCAAATTGAGTTATAGCATGAGTCTTTCCCCCAAGTTTTAAACAGGTGTGGAGGAGAGAGAGAGAGAGAGAGAGAGAGAGAGAGAGAGAGAGAGAGAGAGACACTGAGAATGTGAAAAGTGTGAGTGCTGATGATAAGCCACATGGGGACAGAGGCTCTGAGTCATCTGTAGTTTCCCATTTTTACAGAAGCCTCTGGAAGGATTTCCATCCTCCTTCCATACTTACAGTAAGTCTCTGTTGGGGACCATTCATTCTTTGGGTACAGGAGGATCATTCTGAACAGTGTGGTAAGTTCTGCAGCAAAGCCCAGACTGCATACTTAAATTATGGTCACCTGAGTAGCTTTACAGAGGAGATCAGTGCCCAGGTAGCACTTCAGACCAACTCACTCAGAATTGCTGTGGATGGGGTGGAGCAACTGACATTTTATTGAAATGTTCTCCGAGTGATTTTAATACCCCTGAACCAGAGTGAGACTACTTTACTATATATATGATCAAGTATCAAGGGATTTAATGATGGTGGGGGCAAACTGGACCCCTGACCCCTGGGCAAAGTGCCCAGGGTAGGGAAGTTTAGAGCGAAGGGAGAGTGAGAGCCATCTGTGGTCTGCACAAGGGGTTGGGAATAGAGGAGGCTGGAAGGGTGGGCCCAGTGCAGGAAAGGAATGCAGCTGCACTTTATGGAAAGCACTGTGTCAGGAAGGCTTTGTCCTGATCCAGCCTGACCTTTCCCCCAGTTAAATCCGAATTACTGAGGTTCAACTCTGTGTTCAGTTTCTCTGAGATCCACTTTGATTTCTCTCAGAAGTCGGGCGTATGTTTATTCTCCCAGGGAGCTCAGCCAACACACACTGCCTGGGCAGCTTCCTGGGATGAGCCGTGGGTCCTCTGAGAACCACTTCCTGTTTGGTCTGGTAACTCGTAAGACTGCTCTTTCCTCCTGCAGCCTGCAGTTGTGGAAATAGGCAGTATTTGAAGTTTGGAGGAGATCAATTTTTCATCCTTTCCTGAGTGAGATAAAGAATATTTCAGACACCACTGGAGAGCAAAGGGCTCTGAGAAGTTTTGAAATAGCTTGGAAAGAGTTCTCTTGCTTTGTAATTCCTTGCCTTCCCTACCTTCCATTGTTGCAGTTAATTAAAATATTGCAAGGCAAGAAGGCCAGCTGAGGTAAATGTTTGGAGAAAAGAAAAGAAAAGAAGGAAATGGACTCATCTTGAAATGAACTCTAAGCAAGCATGGAGATCCCAGTTTGAAATCATTCTGACCATTTAGTGAAGTAAACTCAACATGTTGTTCCCACCTAGGAAGCGACAGACAAAAACTGTGAGCTGTGGCACTATTGTTAATAAAATTGTGGCCAACTTGGCCCCCCTAAACATCTCCCAAGCCCAAAGAAAAAAATTGGAGCATTTTTGGGTCCAAATTTCACAGATGTTAAGCATTTTGTGATATTACTTAGGGGGTTTCCTGAGCTACATTAAAGTTAAGCCACTAGGGTGTTGAAACAGTTGGGCCCCGTAATAAAATATACATGAAAAGGAACCCAGAGACATTGGCTGTTATGTGTTGGTGACAATTATGTTAGTGCTTAAAAAAAAAATACATATCCTGGACACATCTATGGGAGCTTTATAGGGAATTTTGAGTAGTGGTAGAGGAAGGGCGGTTGGTAATTTCTCTGGTTGCCTTTGGCAGGTGGACATAATTTAACAATAGCCGTCAAATATGACAAATTGTTTTTGAGTTACATTAGGGCCTTAATAAGATCACATCTGTTCATATATCCTCCTTAGCCACAGTGCCTGATTCAGAGAGTTTTCAAACTAGCACAGTATTGTTGTTTAAATATTTAGAGGGGTCTAGACATGCATCATAAAAGAATAGACTCTTGTGTATAGAAACACAGCCCTTTTATTCTCACTGTTTTTGCTTTCATGGACCTCGCATCATTCTTTGTACTCAAGTGAACCACATGTTGCTTTCCACGGCCAGGAAACATATTTCACTGTGTTGCAGTTAGTGTTTTGGAGCTGGAATGGGACTTAGAGAGCGGTGGGCCTAGCTTCTCTCCCATTTGGGGTGGAAATCTGAGATAGACACAGAGTAAGTGACTCTTGCCCTGTTAGTGGCAGGGCAAAAATTAAGGCTTAGATATACCAATTTTAAACTTTTTTTTATTAATTTTAACAAGAAAGAAATAACAATGAGACTGTTTCAAAACACGTTAGTAGGACAGCCACAATAATTGATACAATGCATATTGTTGTCCTCATAGTAGTTGTTCAGAGTACAAGATGCAGACATGATAACTTTTCTAAACACTATTAGTACAAATATTTCTTCTCATTGAACTAAGAGAAAGTAGTTATATGCATAATACAATATTTCATAATAGTAGTGGGTTATTGGCAGAACTGGCAATGTCAGAAACTGTTGACTTGAGCCTTTTACAGCTCAGCATACTAATCTGACTTTACTTTTTATGCCTTGTGGTTAAACTTTTCTGCTGGATGATCAAGACCAAGTTAAAGCAAAACCTATATAACAAACCATGTAACTTTTGTATCTCCCAAGGTCAATCATATCCCTTCAGGATTTACCTTGAAACCATGTACAGTGCTTTGTAGATCTATTTTCCATGTCGGCCATCTGGATGAGTCACAGCCATTGCTTGACCACTTTGCTCTCTGTGAAAGCCTGAGAGAATGTTTTCTCTCTAGGTGACTCTCCTTAGGTCTACTATACATTGTCGATCCCTTTCTTCTGTGGTCCCATAATCTCCTTGAACAGAAAATTTGGGATACCACTGAGTTATAGGATGTTACAGTATAGTTTCTCTTATATTCTGAGTCCTCACTGATCTAGCAGGGCTAGGACCAAAATATTGCCTATGTTTGTAGCTCTTCCTTTTCTCTAATTTTTTGGCCTGCAAACTTAAGTTCTTAACCCTCCAAAAGAGAAGCTTAGTGATACCATTACCCTATAACATAGGCACTTGAGCTTAATGTCACTGTCTTTCTGAATATCAAATGCCTTAGACTTAACATGGAGCCAGTATTTTCCATCAATCATTGATATTCTAATAAATCCCTATAGAACGTGATAAAAAACAATTACACGTTTTTACACAGAAATTTAGAAATCTAACCATATTATAGCTGGTCAATTCTATGGCATTTTTTCCCTTGTCTCTTATTTGCTTTTATTACCCTTTAAAAAAACATTTACTTGAGAGAGAGTGTAGCAATTTCGAAAAAAAATTAACTGATAAGTATTCAGACAAAGGTCTTCTATCAAGATATGCCAACTGGTAGTGTAGTGATTCTGTTAGACTTTCTCCTGGGGCCTAAAAATGTGGCTATGGAGGCTGTAGCTCAGTAGCTCAAGTGGCAGTGTTCCTGGCCACTCTCATCCTTTCTAGAAAATGTCCCTGGCCCCTAGGAGAGCCGGGGTCTTTGTTATGTTTTCATATACAGAGCATGATCCTTTGTATTCTTCGAACTCTCGCCAGCTCAGGGCATTTCCTTTTACAGGGTATCTCCAGTCAGGGCCTGCCCACGTGAGCAGCAGATCTCACTCCTGCTCTAACCACGCCTTCTGCTCCCTGTGCCTGCTTCTCCTACTACCTCAGGGCCATTTATGTCCAGCACAAGCTCCATTTATTTAGGTTTTTCTAATTTATAGTGATTTATTAGGTTGCCTCCTATGAAAATGCCATTTTGTCAAAAAAGGTCAACTATTCACCCCTTTATAGGATACTACTGGAACATTGTATTTTTTCAAATCCTTATGGCCTTTGTTGACTTTTTCTTGTCTTTTAAAATTTTGTTTGTAATTGACACATCATAATTTTACATGTCAATGGGTGTCATGTTACAGATAGGAATAACTGCAAGTGCTGAGCAGGGTGAATCTATGATAAGAGTGTACTATTTTATCTATTAGAGCGCAGGTAAAAGAGGGTTGTCTTTTGAGGGTTGTCATTAAGGACACTAGAGGTGATGGATATGCTAATTATTGACATCTTTTATTCAATCCCTTCCTATACAATCAGAATGAAATTCATATTATACAGTATATAAATATGAACTGGGGTGCAGGTCAATATAATTGGCTTCATTTTTAAAAATTAAATGTATTATTAACTGTAGTCTTCACACTGTAACTTTGTTATTCTTTAGCTTTTGTCTTGTTTCTTTTTAGAATATAATTTTGAAAATCTTCAACTTTGGAAAACTTTCCAATTTCCAGAAAAGATACAAAGGTAGCATAGAACATTCCTATATACTCCTAACCTAGTTTCAGTTTTTCCTAATGTTATTTCACATCACTCCAGTATCATTTGTTGAATGTAAGAAAGCAACACTGAGACATTATCATTAACTGAAACTCCAGACTAGATTTGGATTTGATCAATTTTTCCATTAATGTCTTCTTTTTGTTCCAGCATCCAGATAGTCCAGGGTCCAGGATACCACAATGCATTAGTTGTTGCATCTCTTTAGTTTCCATGGGTCTCTGGCAATTCAGCCTTCCTTTGTTTTTTACGACCTTGACAACTGTAAGGAGTACTGGTCAGGTATTTTGTTCAAGGTGCTTGAGTTTGGGTTTGTCTGAAGCATTTTTCCATGGTTAGGTTAAGGCTGTGAGTTTGGGTACCAGTACTGTAAAGTATTGTCATAGCACTGTTGGGAGGAGTAGACAATATCAAGTTGGCTTCTCACTGCTGATGTTGACCTTGATCTTTTGGTCACTATGCTTAGTTGCTAGGTTTCTTTACTGTTACAAATCTTTTGCTATTAGCTTCTCACTACTGTAGGATAAATGATCCTTCCCTTGGGACAAGGACAAGTTTGATTGTGTCTCTTACTGTACTTAATGCTGTGCCATATTTAATACAG
>PVKN010004452.1:0-33487 GCA_004027915.1 Capromys pilorides
TGTGTTATCTCAAAACTTAGGAACATGAAGCAACCATTTGAATGCTCCTGGATTCAGTGGGTCAGGAGTTCAGGCAGGACTCAGGGTCTGGGGCGATTCTGTTTCACAGTCTTGGAGCTTGGGCTGCAAAGACTCAAAGGCTGCTAGGGGTTCAGAGCTGGGGGCTGGGGTTGTCTGCAGGTGGGTTTGCATGCATGTCTGGTCTCTGGGTTGGGATGACTTGAAGACTCTGATTGCCTCATGGAGCCCTGGCCCCCTGGCCTGTCCGTGTGGCTTGGCCTTGTCATGGTACAGCTACCTCAGGGCAGGGGGATTTTTCCCATGGAAGTGCAGGGCTCCAAGCATGTGGGTTGCAAGAAGGAGATGGAAGCTGCTTGGCATTTATGACCCAGTCTCAGATATCACCCAGAAACATGCTCGCCCAGACTCAGGGGCAGGAGAACCGTTCTTCTGCTAAGCTAGGAAGTAGCAAGGGCATATGAGAAGGACATATTGCTAGAATAAGTGTCCCTGCCATGTTGGAAACATATGCCGTGCACAGCCTGGTTTGTTTTCTGTGAAATAAAGAAAAATGAATTGGGACTGAAGTTAACTGATAAGACCTCTTCCAACACAGAAAATTATGTGATGCTTTAAAATTCAAATCCAAGTTTTTTTTTAAATGACTAATTTATAGGGTGATGATGTGTATTGCTAGTCTACTTTAGGACTTCTTGAGAAAAGCACCCGGAACAATGAAAAAATAATCTCTCATGAAACATGAAACACGTTGATATGGGTGGCGTAAGTCCCGTTGTGCCCCCAAAGATATTTCAATGGAATTTTACATTGATGTAATTTCTCTTGAGTCCAGTCTTATTCCTTGTAGCCTTGAGTCATGAGGAGCCATGATTTCCATGAATGTGAATTTGGCCATGAGTTAAATGTTTGACATCTAGGATTGAGGGTTAGAGTGTAAGTTAGGGACCTGGAAAATGATCTGGCTTTGACATAGGACTCAAGAATACCTGTGGCTTGTCCTCTTCTTTGAAGATGATAGTAAGATAGAATGCATGGTGACCCTTCTGGAAAAGCTATGGAGATCCTTTTCCTTGCTGGAGAGGAGGTGAAATCATCCCTGTTGGCAGTGGCACACATAGGATACCAGGCATGAGGGGTGAAGAAGGATGACCATGGGACAGCTGCCCCAAGAGACATTGCAATTAAGGAGGGAAGGGGTTAATGCACTGACTAATGTTTCAGTTTATGGGCACTAGCCCTTCTCTTTGTTCTGTTTTATCATACACATTCATCACGTTCAACCTGGCAACCCAACCAAATAGCTATTTAAGTTGTAAAAATGAATCATAGCACAATTTCATGAACTGTGTGATATAACTGAATCAAATCACATTATACAAGAGGTGTTTGCCACCCCAGTGTACCTGGTCCTGGACTCCCTGGGAATAAACTGATAAATAAACAGGCTTCATTAGATGTAATAACAGTAGAGTGGCTGAGCCCGTGGAGTTGTGGTTCCAAGGCGGGATGCATTCAGATGTAGTGGGCTGGACCATGGTGCCTTTGGAAGGCAGCTCATCTCCAAAAGACCTACAAATCATGTTGGCCATCCTCTGTCTTCTGCATGCAGTGGACCAAGTCTCTAGTTTATTAAGCACCTGACTGAGGGGATCTAGGAAAGATATAGAGCTCATAAGTGAGGTCTGCAAAGATGGACTGTGTCCTGGTTCAGTTCTGCAGAATCCCTAGGGCTTGCACCTTGCATCCTTTGGGTTGATTGCATATTGGGTCAACACAAAGTCTTACCCCATGGACTGGCTCTTGTGATCGGTATCTACTCATGAGTCAGACATCTTTCTTAGTGCTTCATGTAGGTTATCTTATTCTTCACAATAGATCTATAAGTCATTTTATCCTCTTCATTAGAGGTGAGGAAGTGAGGCTCAGAGAGGCACAATATCTTACTCAAGGCCATTCAGCTCATGGCTATCAGGGCAGAGACCGGATCTTCCTTGTTGGGCATGGGAGCAGTCAGGATGGGCTGGCAGGGGAGGTCACCATGAGTTGTGCAGGGTGGCTGTCTATGGTGACAGTGTGCAGGTGGTGTGCTGCAGGTAGACCTGATGCTGTGTTAGGAGCAAGGGGGGCGGGTGCTGGGACCAGAGAGTCTGCTGGAGACCCAGGCCTGTGTGGGTATTGGACTCCTGGGAGCCTGTGGGTAGCAGAGTTCTATATGGTGCCCGGTGCCTTCTGCAGGAAGTCAGAAAGGATGGGGCAGAACTGAGGGAGGGTTGAGGCCAACTAGAGGGGTGGTCCTGGGTAGAAGCCGCTCCTTGCAAGAGCCTCCTCCTGGTCTTCCCTCCTGGGACTGCCAGCCACGTGGGGGCAGTCCTTCCTTCTCTCCTCCCTTCCCCCTGGGCTGTTCATCACTTCCCCCGTTTCTTTGTTTCTTCATCTTTGTCTCCCTTTCATTTTTCCCCCTTTGTTCACCCTCTCTTCTTCCTTCTCTCTGCTTCACGGCCCTGTTTTTCCTCCCTTTTTCTCCTCCACTCCTAAACGTCTTGCAGTCCATCCCCGCCTCCGCTTTCACCCCCCTTCCTGCCGGAGCCCCTGCCCCTCCCCCTGTCCCCTTTTCTTCCTATGGAATATATAAATATATATTTTAAAATCTGTTTTTCTGTTGGTTGTGTCAGCATATTTTAGACTGCTGGGCTTTGCATGTTTTGCAGCTGGCTTTGATGCAGTTGTCAAGCGGTGATGGATGACTATCATCATTTAAAGTGTAAAAGAAAATGTCTTGGCACGGGGAGACATGATCAACTGCCGTCTGCCAGCCCGGATAGGCGCGGCCACCATTTTCTTCTCCCCTCTTCCGCCTCCTTCTCTGCTCACACTGCCCTTGCCAGAATCTACAAAAGTCATCGTGAGCTGCGCGGCACCGGGCTCCTGCCTTCTATAATATCACTTTGGTAGTTGTCAGATCATATGAAACGTCAAAATTCATGTGGCCTCCACGAAGAGATATATTTAGTACAGCTGCTGCATACCTACACGCTACCCCTGACACTGACATATTAGTTATGCTGTCTTTTGCAATCTGATATCTTTAAATTTGCCACCTTGTTAAGTTTTGATTAATGTGATTCCATTTCACTAAAGTAATTGGCTTGGCCTGTTGTAAAAAATAATCAGCCCCCTCTACGGAACAAATGCTAGAACATGCTAATGAGGGAGTGAGTTCGTTACATTGATGGCGTGGACTGACAGTTATTAATGATTGTTATGATAAACAGACGAGTGCGAATTGGGATGAGTTGGGCAAAAGTGACAGTTTAAAAATAACGTATATTGGAAAGTACTAACGAAGTAATATACTGTTAGGAAAACAATCATGCAAGTTGTCAAGGAAAGAAGTGTAATTATACAGCCGCATGGGCTGCTTAGGAGGACAGGGACCTGCCTGATAATGGACACATTTTTTGTTGGCAAGAGGGAAATATGTTATGGCAGAAAGAGGTGCAGATTGATAAATTAATTGGTCCTCTCACAGCTCGGAGAGCAAACTTGGCTGGCAGTCACCATGCAGATTAGGGAGATGGAGTCTGCCCAGTGCCTCTCTTCCCCAGGACCTTGCTGGTCCTGGCTGCCAGGCTTTTCTGAGGCTCACTTGTCTCCCCACCTCACTCTTCCTCAGCGGTTTCAACAAGTCGGTGAGCTGCGCCGTGGGCAGCGTGTGCGCCACGCGTGCTTGCAGCCGCGCCTATGTTGTTTAAAGACCCCAAAGACACAAATGCTCTTTTGTTGCTAAAGTCTCTGGCTGTGTTGGAGGTAATTATGGGTAGTTTCCAGCTCCATGAAGGAGACCATGAGGACTCTCACAGGCTGGGGACTCTGCAGGAGGGAGGTGCCAACTCTGCTGCTCATGCCAGCAAGTTGCTGTTGGCTGTCTGGATAGCTAGGCAAGACGAAAGTGCTGTGGAGGTGTGCGTCTGTGTGTTTGTGGAGGGGGTGCCGGTGGGCTGCAAGGACAGACTGGGAGGAGTAGATGGAGTGTGTGTGGGGGGGAAATGAGCTCTGCCCTGCAAGGAAGAGTAGAAGGAACAGAGTGGTTCATGCCACCTCACTGGGCTTTGCTGCCTTGGTGAAGAAGGCAGGTAGCGGAGGGAGAGAGAACTTTGGGTGAGCTTGTGTAGGCATGGGTTCTAGATTTTTCTCCGGGGAAGCCTCTTGATTTCATGAAGCCAGCGGACAGTCTGAGGTAGCTCACATAGAATTGGAGGGTTTATGAAAACACAACAAGATCTCTCATCCAGCCAAGAGCACAGGTAAAGCTGTGCCTTGAGCAGGAGCCAGACTTGGAGAGGATGGGAATGGCTAGTATCTTAGTCTCTGTTGATTTCTCTCGCTCTCTGCTTCCCAAACCCTTCTGCCATCCACCACCTACCCCCAGTGAGCCATAAGAACCAGGAAAGTGAAGGTAAGTCCTGGGGCTCCCAGATGGTGTTCGTTAGAAGATGGGGTGCTGAGAGGTATGCTTTTTCCCCCTGCTCCAAATGTTGGACTGCTCAAGCTGGCTGGGCCATGGGGGCTTAGGGAGGGGTGAGGAGCTGGTTGGCATTGAGACTGCGATACCTCACTGTTCTCATCACAGAGCTTTCCGGCATGCGGTGGCTGTCTTGGGCTTCATGGTCACCTGGTAGGCAGGTAAGGTTCTCTTTGTTGCTCAGGTGAGGGAGACATTTGAAAACTTGTCCCAGATTATGGTAATCTGCAGAGCTGGGGTCCGAATGAAGGCTTTCTGTGTCTGGACTGGGCTTTTCCCACTGGCTCATACTGCTTCTTGCTGGGTTTCTGGGTCCAGTCTCTATTGCCTCCCACCTCAGGCTGGTCCATGGGATGGAGTTATCTGCTTGAGAATCAAAGAACAAATCAAAGAAAACCCAAGAAAAAAATATTTCTGCCTATGTCCTGTTTGGTCTCTCGAAGTGGCGACTGTGCAAGGGGCTCTTAGAGGAAATTTATTATTCGCATTCAGATTTTCTGCTGCTCCACATATGCAAATAGGTGGCCACGTGGGCCTCGGTCCTGGTCTGAGTGGGGATCTGAGCAGAAATACAGTCTCATTATCTGACCATCAAGCTGCACAAAGGCTCTTGAGCCTCCTCGAGTGAAACATCTAGAGCAATTCCCGAATCAAAGCAGGCTGCCGAGTGCCTCCCAGCAAACCTGACAATTAAGGGAAAGAGAGAGGAGTTTCACTTTTTAAAGTTGGAAATGGCAAGTATTTGCTGTGGAGAAGGAGCAGGTAACTAAGATTTACTGAATGCCTGACAGGTATTTGGGGTGAGACCAGCATCTCCTTGGTGCCTTGTCTTGGTGAAGTGGTGGAGACGTCTCGCCTTTTATAGATGGAGAAACCAACGTCCTGAGTGGCTCAGAGGGTGGGCCCAGCTGCAGAAGTGATTATTGGTTTCTTCTATAAGGAGACTGTGGTCCCGTGGAACCCACTGCATTTCAGGCAGATTTGAAAGCGTGCTGTTCCATGGCATTAAGCACTTCTGTGCTGTGCAGCCATCATCGCTGTTCCTTCTCAGAGCTGTTCTCATTTTGCACAAGTGAAACTGTACCCATGACATAAACTCCCCGCTCCCTCCTCTGGGTGGCCTCTGCAACCATCATTCTGCCTTTCGTCTCTGAATCTGAGGCCACTCTGAGGCCACTGAAATCTCAGTGGGGTGCGGCCGGGTTCATCCACGTGGTAGCACGTGGCAGGATTTTGTTCCTTCCTCAAGGCTGAGTAACGTTCCACTGCCTGAAAACCCTGCGTTTAGCTTCTTTGTTCACCTGACGTGAGTTCTTTGCATCCTCTACCTTTTGGCTATTGTGGACATTGCTGCTTTCATCAGATCATTTGACCATGTACCCAAGAGATTATTCCTGGGCCTTCTATTCCATTGTTAACTCATTTTTATCTCTCCCGTAACTTTACTTCTTTGTTTTCACTCTTCTATGCAGTTGGAAGATAGTAGAGTTTAAGAGGTTAGCATTGGGCAGGCATTTGGAATGTGGCTTCTAATCCTGGTTGTAATTTTAGAACCCGTTACAACATCTCTATCCCCAATATTTGAAGAAAAATAGGTGCTGATACTGATCATTTAATAGGCAACAGAAACAAACAAGAAAACTTGGAGTGCTTTTTCAGCTTTGTTTTAATTTTTATTTATTTATGTTTTTGATACTGAGTCTCACACTGTAGTATAGGCTAACGTTGAACTTGCTATGTAGCACAGGCTGGCCTTCACTCATGGCAGTCCTCCTGCCTCAGCCCCCTGAGTGCTGTGATTATAGGCCTGTACCGCCACACCCAGCTCTTGTAACTCTTTAAAAGAAAAGGAAGAAAGGCCTTTTTGCTAGAAGGCTCAGTTTCCTGGTGGGTGTGAGGGGCATTATGTTCCTGACCTTCAGATGACCCTTTTGCTTGCATATCCATGACTAAACTGGAGGTCATCCCAGAGGTGAGGATATGGTCAGAGAATGAGCCCCCATGGTGGGTAAACAGAGCCAAAGAGGGCTGTCTTCAGCATTAGAGATAGTCTCCCAGGCTTCAAAGGCAAGCCCACTCTGTGCATGACAGGGGACCCTCTTTGTGTCTGTTATAAAGAGAAAAATTAGCCGCTCAGCTCAAAAAAAATTCTTTCCATAATTTTCCATGGATTTTGGCCATCACTTAGCCTCTTGATTTCTCTCCTTGCAGATCTGGAAAGTCCTGGATCTTGCCTTAAGGATATTTCATATTCTCCATGAACGTTTGCCCCAAGTTGGTGCTGTATGGCCATACCACTAAGCAAAGTCAGGGCATACCTCCAGGCACCACTGTAACTCCATCAGTACCAACTCAGGTATACCAGATGTACCAGTGAGCTGGGCAGTAAATCCATGTGTCCCCAAACCTTGGCTCAAGAACAGATCCATCTCCATGCTATGGAGTATAAATAGAAAATGAATGGGAGTATCACTTATTCCTGATGTCTGTACAGATTGTTATAAGCCACTGGAGATTTTCCCATTGGGGGAATCTCTTCCCATGTTTTTAGGGTTCAGTTGGAGGTTAGTAGCTAGGAAGTCTGGTCGTCCTTCACAGCAAACTCATTATTCCATGCATTCTGTGGACATTCAGTTAAAACTGTTCATTCCTTCTAGGACTGGTGGGCACTGGGAAGGATGTTGGCTTAGACATGGGTAGGAAGAGACCTTGCAAGTTGCATCAGAAGATGGGACATAGGGTCCTCATCCTTTCAAGTTGTATATCAGTTGAGAGTCCCACTGCTATGGACCACAGTTCATGTGGCCAAGAAGGAAGCAGAGGACCCAGCTGATCTTGAACATGGAAAGAGTCCCTGGTAGGTTTCTGTGGTAGAAGATTGTGAACTGGGACAACAGTGAGTGTTTAAATTGTGTAGGGTTTTGATGAAAGATACGGTGTGTG
Organism: Capromys pilorides; assembly: GCA_004027915.1. Taxonomy (NCBI): domain Eukaryota; kingdom Metazoa; phylum Chordata; class Mammalia; order Rodentia; family Capromyidae; genus Capromys; species Capromys pilorides. The sequence continues at coordinate 7,487 of PVKN010004452.1, forward strand.
CCCTCAGAGCACCAAGTTGATACACTTGACCCCTCTCCACCTCCATCACACAACATTGCTATGAAAATGCAATCAATCCAGTGTTTGACATCTTCCTCCCCTCTCTGAAGAGCACCTACTGTATCGACATGACAGTTTTTAATCTTGGCTTGTTTTCCAGGCCATGAATTTAATTTCTCAATTCTCCACTATTTGGCTTTTATGCTCTCAGAGTGGAATGTTGTCCAACAATAGTTGCCACCATCTTGTTAGTCATGTCTGCTTTCCTGAGTGTCCTAAAACTGGATCATTTGTAAAAATTAATTTCTGCTGTGGTCACTCAGCCTTGTGCTGTTAGCTACCAAGTTATGACAAAGCAAGTCCAACATCCTGCCATAAGTAAAATCCAAGTCTCGCAGTGTTGTGTAGCAGGAAGCAGACATTGTCATGTCTCTGGGTTTGTGGAGGTGCTGAAGCAAAACGCTCAATCCTTGTGACCTTTGCAAGTGTGTGGGGATGTGTAGCCATTGTAGGTTATCTTCCTATTTGCTGTGTGGACATTCAGCCTCTGCCAGGCCAAGACGGAAGCTGTCAATGTAGATATACTTAATGGGGATGAGCTCTTTCCCTTCTGTATCACAGTGCTTCGAGACCTATTTTGACTGGTAACTTGCTTCATCTTTAAGTTGTTTGAAGAGTTCTGTGAAACATTAAGCTTTCCCTCTTGAATTTTGAGCCTCTGGTACTTTATTCTAACCTTTGGGTGTAGGACTTGCCTTCTAGTTAAGTGTGTAGCTGGCTGCCCTCTTTGCAGAGGTCACTGAAAAGGAGAATCTGTGGGAGATACCGTATCTGGCTCATCCTCCCTTTCTCTCTGTGTCGGCTCAGTCTCAGTCTCAGTCTCAGTCTCAGTCTCAGTCTCAGTCTCTGTCTCTGTCTCTGTCTCTGTCTCTGTCTCTGTCTCTGTCTCTCTGTCTGTTCCTGTTTCTCTCTCTCTCTAACCCCTCTGTCTCTCTCTCTGTCTCTGTCTCTCTCTGTCCCTTCTGTTTATGCAGACAGCATTCTGTGGAAGTAGAAACTCTTTGATCACTTCTCACTGAATGACTTCCCATTAATGAAATGTAATTCATATGTTGATTTAGAATATATTAACCACTTGTGGAAAAAGTTGGGCATACGTTCTTGCCATTTGAAGTAAAGCCTGTACTCTCACTGTCTGTTCTATAGAACTAGCAGTGGCTCATGGCTAGGGGTGGGGTCATCTTCGTGACTTTGGGCAAATGGCTTGACTTCTCTCTGCTCAAGTTTGCTCCCCTTTAAAAACAAAGCAGTCACATTAGATGATTCCTCAGGCCCATTCTAGCTTTAATGGACTTCAGCTTCTCTAAAGCGAGAATGGAGCTGAAGCAGAGTGTATTTTTGGGGCAGTAGCTGAACTGTTGGGCTTTTCTTCTTTCATTCCTATTCCAGGTGAAGATAAAAGACTTAGCTCTCCATTGAGCTGACACAGATTCGGAATTCATTAGCGTTCTGGCTTTCTTTTAAGCCTAACACAGGATTGTGAAAGGAAAAGGCTGCCCTCGATTCCTTTGCCTTATTAGTTCTCATACAATGTACTGCAGAAACTGCTAATTGTCACTCAAGGTGCTGAGCGGGGGTCTGGTTTCTTTAAGGAAAAGTCACACTTTCCTGTTCCTGTCCCTCCTTGCTTACAGAGGTCTGATAGAAGAGGAACCTAAAGTAAATTGAAATTAAAATTAATTAAATTTGCTGGTCTGCCAGAGAAGATGTGGAGAGGTCTAGGGTAACCATGTGAGTACGAGGCTGTGTACTCTAATGAGGAAAACTGCTCTGAAGATGTTCTCAGTACCTGGTGCCTTTGCTTGTGCACTGCCTGGGAGAGACGGAAGTGCACACAGGAACATTTGTTTTGCTGAAGGGGCTCCCAAGCCCTAATTTCAGTGTACTACCAGTTCTTTCCTTGCTAATCAGTTAAGAGGTATTGCCTTTCCGTTTAGTTTATAGCTCAATGTATTTTACACTTGTGTGTGAGAAGGCACTGCTTGCAACTCAGGTCCAGGGACCTGTGCTTGTCTAGCAGCTGTGTGGAGCTTCAAGCTTAGAATGTGCATATTGTGTTCATATTGTAGCATTCCTTGCTGGTTCTACTTGTTTGTCCACAGCTCTGTCACTCAGCCTCCTTCAAGTCTTTGAAGAAGTTTGTAGTTGTCCAGCCTTTGCTTAGGAAAGCCCCAGGCTGGCCTTCCTGTCCGTGTTTGCTGTTAGCATTCTGGAAGTCACACCCACTCTGCACCTGCTGCACTCAGACCCTCCCCTTTTTGAATAAAGGACAGTGCTTGTGGGGAGGAAGCGGGAAGGCAGGTTGTGTGGATGGAAGCCATCTCCTCTGCCTGTGTAGACATTGTAGTTTGGAAGTAGGCTGTTTCAATAAGATGTGGTGCAGGGATCCCATCCTTGGCCTGTGCATCAGTTCACGTGAGCTGGATGTGAGCCACGCACGTTGTCACCCAAGACTATGTACCACTGAGTAATTGTAGAAATTCATGGAACATCAAATAGGGTGGAACAGTATCCAGGTTGGGTTTTTGGCTCAATAAGTGAGAAATTTGGAAACTTTGCAACTTTCCTTACTACCTAGACTATGTCAGTGTTTGGCTTTTTACCCTCTTCTCTCTTTTTGTTCCTTCTCTTTAGTCTTTAAAGATTTATGGGCATGCAGATTTGCCAGCTTATTTGTCTTGGGGTAATCTTAGCACAGGAGGTAAAACCAAGCCATGGGTAATGCCCGGATGTGAACACCATACCTCCAGGGAGTCACGCAGCTAGAAGAAAGTTTGACGAAGTGAGAAACCTGCCAGTGCCTTATAAGAGCTTTCAGGGAAGATAGTGGGAGCTTCATATACTTGAAGCAATTAAGGTAAGAATAAATAAAGCATGTATTTGGAAAGAAGATGAGAGGAAAAAGAAAAGAGATCCATGTTGCTTAAGAATTTGACGTCACGGCACCCCTCCTTTAAGTCATGTGACACTTTTCTTATTTTGGAGGCTAAATAGTAAAGCTAACTTTGCCCTAGTTTTTATGACATTCTTTTGAACTGTTGCATATAGGCAGAAATTTCTGTAAGTATCCTGGATTGCCAAAACTCTTTCCCACAGAGGCAATGAGAAGCACTCTCCAAATCAGTTATGTATGTTTGTCACCACAGAAAAATTAATAGCATTAGGATCTGATAGAGTCAGTTTTTCCTTTGAAAACTTCAGTGTTGTAATGGTTACATGTAACTGATAAATTTTGTGCGTGTGTGATTTTCAAAACAAGCAGACCAACAAGCTAACTCTACACTTCCTATTATAACTAAGAGCACTTTGACAGTCTGAAATCAGATGTATCAACATGGAGAACAAACTAATCAGACAAGCTCCTATTGTCAGAGAAGAGAAGCACCCATTGGTGCTCCAGGTGAGAAGGCTGGAGCTGGGTTCCCAGCCTGAAGGTGTGGACTTTGTGGACTCTCTGTACATGGGATATTTCATGTGCTGGCAAGTGATGTTTTCTAGTTGACAATTAAGCTAGTTCTGCCCGTGGGGGTCGAGTACTATGAGGCCCTCACCTGTACCTTCCCTTTTCCCACTGTCTCTTCTCTCCCGGCCCCTTTCATGACACTGGTCATTAGCTCCTCTCCCTGGTGTTCCCCTATGGGGTTCATTTCTTGGCATTTTAATGACCTTCTCCTGGTGCCTTGTTATTTAGCTCATTTCTTGTATTTATCATGAACTTTTTGCAGGAATAAGGCATATTGCATATACCTTATTTTTAGGGTTACTTTGATTGTTCATGATAGTTCACACTCTACCTTGTTCCCAAGGTATTTATTGAACAGCTTATTTTACCGAAAGGAACTTGTAGTTGTTGCTCAGGCTTTAGCTTGGGTGTAAGTGTGGTGACTAACGTTTTGCGTGGGGTGATTAGCATAGTGGACAGAGGCTAAGGGCCTGAGTTCTGCAGGTGGACTATAGCTCAGCAAGCTGCCTCTGGCTAGGGGACCTTGAAAGGGCAGAACCACCCCTGTGGTCTTGGTTTCTCTGTCTGTACAGTGTAGGTCATGAAGACACCTACTCCATGTGGTCCCATTGTATGAGCTAGTCATTGCTGCCCTGTTGCCATTTGTCTATGGACGCTGGGGCAGGAGAGGTCATAGGCAGTGTTGTCTCAGGTTAGAGAAACTGCAGCCATTCTGGGAGACTGATGAAGTGAGGGAATCTTTGCCTGAAGCCAAGAGGTGAGAGTTGCCATTTTTCCCAGCTTGGTGGTCCTCCAGGACCCGCGTGCCCTAGACCCATTTCCGCACTGCAGGAGACACTGCCGATGCCTTTTCTATCCGGGACTCTTCTTTAGCTGCTGCTTTGTGAGCAGGCATCTCCCTGGTTAAGAGATTAGAGTTTTAATCCTAAATGATATTTCATGGCCTGAGATTTAAATGTATATATCACCGTCCTGAATACTGTATTAGATTGCATTAAACAGATTGCAGATTAACACGCAACTATAAAACAAATTGTCAACGTGTTGTTGACAACTGTAAGTGCAAGTTCATATATTTAACTACATTTGGGGACCATTGAAGTGTTTAAAGCCGCTTAACGGGTTGATATAAAATTAAGCATCATGTTCTATCTCCATTTGTGGGCCAGCCTGAGAGACAGTAAAGTCAGAGCTGAGGTTTGCACAGGAGGAAGTGAGCAAGAGAATTTGGAGGCGACCTTGGCCCTAGGGAGACCCTGGCAAGCTGGAGGCATCGGTAGGGGCAGAGGGATGTCATGACTTAGCTTTCCTCTTAGCAGCTATTTAAAGTGGCAGGGAGTTTACAGTTTTATTTCAGGGATCAAGCAACCAGTACTGTTCCAACGATGGTGTGAAACAGGAAGAGACACGGTGTCCTCTAGCCATATGCTGGGCAACGCAGCCGCATGCCGTGAGGGTGTGTGGGTCAAGATGTGCTCCCTGCAGTGGTAAGGAAGATCGTAGAGATGGTGACAGTGGAGCAAGTCTCAGGGAGGGAATCAGAGAGGAGAACAAGAGGAAGTGTGGTGGGCATTCGGGTAGTGGCCCCTGGGCAGTGGGTAGCCGTGAGTGGGCAGGTGGACAGGGCCAGGCCACAGGGAACCGTGGCAACCAGGCATGTTCTGATGCCAGAACTGGGAAACAGGCAGCTTGGGTGCCACGTCCTAAGTCCCCAACTTTCTAGCTATGTGACCCTGTGCCATGTACTGAACTACTTTATTTCTCAGTTTTCTCATCTGTAAAATGGGGCTAGCAAATGCACATACTTTTCAGGATTGTTGTGGAGATGAAATGTGTGGTTGAATGGAGGAGGGGGCTGGAGGAGTGGTATATGGCCAGGAGTAGGTATTGTAGCCTGAGTCTAGAATGAAGGGTGCAGTAAGGGCTGAGACTACACAGCACAGAGCAATGAACCCTAGGCTAAAATCGAGTTCTGATAGCAGAGTAAATGTATACTTTTTCTTGATTGCTTTTCCTTACTGTTCTTTGACTGGGCTTGGAAAACATCAAATGTGCATCCTCTGCGTGTTCTCAACAGAACATCCCGAGAGATGGGCACCAGAGCCTTAAGTGCAGACCCTGCCAAATGGCGTTTCCGTTTTTTTTTTGGATGTCTTTGTATTCCAGAAATTGTTCCTGATTGATTTGGAGTCAATTAAAAAGTAAAATAGAGAGAGGCACTGGAGAGAGGCTGTAGGTTACACTTGCGGACAATGTGGATGACTAAGAAAAAATCCCAGTGTAATCCAGAGGTGCATTTGAGGGAACACAGTGTACAAACACTCTTTGGCTCCATGCTGGGTGACTGAGACCCTTCTCGAGCTCTGGACTTGCTCACCGGAGTTCAAAGGAAATGTGGAAATGTGGCAGGCGGGGCAGGCGGGGCAGGCTGTTAAGAAGCAGTGATTTGAGGGGTATAAAAAAGATCTTTGAAGGAAAATCATGTAAGACTGGGGTGTTTAGGCTAGGGAAGAGAAAAGATAGGGGATAATTAAATTATTATTTTCAAGTATCTGGGAATTTTTAGAAGTAGAGCTTTGTTAACGACTGTTGCATAGAACCCAAGTTCTGAGGAGAGGGTAGCTTTAGAGTCACCCTAGCCTAGGAAATGCTGTGCTGTATCCCCAGGGATGATTTACAGAACACACAACATCTAAAAGGGGGGCTGAGAGCCTCTGTAGGAAAGAACTGCCTTGCACTTTCGCTAGCCCGGTGTATTCTCAAACATTTTTATCTCTGGAAAATGTATTCTTCTACCATCTTTGGGAAATGGCTGATTCCAGAATTACTAAGGCCATTGCTAACATAATGTTGTATTGTGAGACTAAACGTGTTAGATTTTTTTTTTTTGTGGGGAGGGGGTTACTCAGAGTTCTCTCCTTCCCTGGTGATGGTGATGGAGGGGTGCAATCAGACATCTGTGCACAAGGACACTTGCCTGCCTGAGTGCGGAGGCCACTTCCTGGGCTCCTTTCTAGTTCTGGAGCTTGTGACCAGAGTGACACTGGCTCAGGTGGGGAGCCCAAGTTGTTGCCTGCCATGGGTAGAGAAGCTTGTGGAGCAGGACTGGGGGCAGGGAGGAGATGTGGGCAGGTGGGGCTGGCTGACCCTGGACTTGGGTGGCCTAGGAAGGTGGACAGATGGCATCTTGCTGACATCAAGGGCACAGTTCCCCTTGTCACTGGCAAGATAGTCCAGTGGAAGTCAACCCGTTGTATCCCAAGAGAAGACCAATGACTAGAATCCAGGAGAGGCCCTAGACTTACTGTTTTATGCTTTTTGCTTCAGACCCAACTCTCTTTCCTCCTTAGGTTTTCCCTTCCCTCTGTCTCTCCCTCTTTCTTTTTTGCTCTGTATCTCTGTCTTTTTCTTTCACTTCCCTCTTTCTGCTTCCTTTGTAGGAGAATTGGACAACTTCTTGCTCTGTCATTGACCTATTATTTTCTTGCTGTTTGCTAAGTGAGATGCTATTGAGCCTCAGAGGATCCTTTTGTTTTCTTAAGTGCCCCGTGACCTTGTCTTTCTCTTGGCCTCCACGGAGGAATGCATGAACCTCAGTGTCTGTGTCTGCTTTTCTTCTTCTCCCTACCTGCACATGCACACACTCTTGAAGGGATAGGACGCACCTTTTGTGTTCCGTTGATTGCAAAATATTGCACACATCTGTAATTATATTACTCTTAAAATAAAGCCTTCATCTACTCTTAACATCTTTTGATGTCCCTTCCCTGCTGACTCTATTTTTTCTTGTTCCCACTTTACATTAATGTGAAGAGACAGTTGAGTAAATGCACAATGAACTTCAAAACCTAGTAATTGTTTTTCAGAAAGAATGAAACTTGCGAATTAGATATGGATTGTAAAAGAACACCGGGGCTGATTAGTGTTTGAGAGGGGTGCCCGCCGGATGGCTCTGACACCTGCCTGCCAGCGCTCTCCAGAAATGCCACCGCTGATGCCTCTGTTCTGCCCATCACGGCCAGGGAGGAGAATTGGTGGGTGGGAGTTAAAAGGCTCCGCAGCGAACCACCTTGTCAGGCTCGCCAGTTCACGGGCTGCCTGACATAAAAGGCGGTGAGCAACAAAGATGAGTCGCATCCATTTTACAAGCAAACTCTAGTTATCTGTAAAAATAAAATAAAATAATAAGAGTCTTTCAAAAGCGAGGATGAGCAGCCATGGTTGGAATTCACCATGGTTTAAAGAGAATTTTTGAAAAAAAAATGTTTAAGGTTGGTAAGATAATGAGTTCTCTGAGTCTTTAGGGGGAGGAAGAGAATTCGCAAGCCAAGTTTCAAGCTGCTGAAAAATTGCTTTTAGGAAAGGGGGGAAAAAAAAACCCTTTTCCATGCTAACCATCTGCTTGCATCTTGTTTACTGCTGAGAGTGCCCGTGTGTGCTTATTAATCATGCTTACACAAGTATCTTAATTACTCCCTATGTAGCTGCTCTGTCTTGAACTCAGAAGTTGACCTTTCTCTTTTTATTCCTTTAAATCATTAATCATACACAATCAACGCCAGTGGGGCAGAGCCATGGAGAAGGCTACCCAGATTCTCACACCTCACGCCAGTCCCCGGCAGACAGCGAATGCCAGAGTGACTGCTTTGCCAGCAGCCAGGCGGATCTTAATTAATGGCTCTGCTGTGCTGAAACCTGTGCTGGGGAGGCTGCTGTGCCCCCCCAACTCCCCACGCTTTCCCAGCCTCCTCAGCCACTGCCTGGACTGAGGGGCCACAGAGACTGGGGTGAAAGGCAGCTGAAGGTTTCTGCTGGGATCCCTCAGACTGGGCATCCAGAGTCTAGAAGGTTCTCTTGAAGGCTGAGTGACCTTCTACAAGCAGATGCTGTTTCACAGTCTGTACTCAACCTAGGGCTCCGGCACTTGGCCACACATGTGCCTGTATTGGGGATCCTGGTCAGAGGGAGAGCTCTGATGCAGGAGATCTGGCTGGGACCTGAGAATCTGCATCTTTAACAACTTATGGTGTAGCTCTGCTATTTGGGCAAAGGGAACACATGCTACCAAGATTGGCCTCTCCTGCAGAAGGAATAGTGAAGTCGAGAACTTTAAAATCACTTTGCATTGAACTTTGCAACAAGTTGCTTAAAACAGCCAAAAAAAAAAAAAAAAAATCTACTCCAGGAAAAAAAGATACAGTGCACAAAACCATAATGATGATGGTGATGATGATGATAATAATAACAATAAAAATAAAGAGAATGAAGCCATGGGATTCATGAGAATGTTTTCACTTCCAATATACCAGAGAGATGACAGGCTACAAAAATAATTTGGTTTTTCCCAGCCATGTTTTTCCACCCTCTGAAGTAGGATGGGAAACCTAGAGGTAAGCAGCAGGGGAAGTTGCCAGGGTTGTGGTGCACACCTGTGATCCCAGTTCTTTGGAGGCTGAGGCAGGAGGATCACAGCAAGTTCAAGGGCAGCCTCAGCTACATGGTGAGTTCAAAGCCAGCCTGAACTACACAGAAAGATCCTGTCTCAGCAGAAGATCCCCAAAGGAAAGAAACAGGGGAGACCAGATGTAGAGTGGGTTGCATCTGTGACTTAGCCAAATTAAAAAAAAAAATGAATAACAAACCCTGTGAGGATGTGGCTCAGTACAAGGTCCTATGTGTGTGTGTGGGGTTTGGGGGAGTAGGGGCAGCGGTGTAAATGTCGACCGAGGAGCTTTTCTTTTGGCTAGGTTGAATGTTCTGCCTTTGAAGGGAAGGTGTGTAGCTTTTCTGGAAAAACTACTAGGATTTTGTGCCCGTCATCACTGATTTTACTTTTTCCAGTGAAAACTGCAAGGTGTAAAATTGTATGGCAGTGATAGCCATATTTGGTTTTGGTTGGCAGTCCTGGCAGTGGGCGTGTGGGAATAGCAGGCCTGAAGCCCATTCTCCGTCGGGCTTGGGGTCCACATCCAGTCTCATCAGAGCGAAGCTGGTGGATCATGGGCTCGGGCTGTGGCTTTTGTCATTGGGAACTCTTGGGACAGAAATACACTCCCAGCCCTTGCTGCTTTCCATTTCCTCGGAATAGTCAGGGTGGGAAGGGATTTTTATTAAAAACAAAGCCTCAAGTAAAAGCAACCAATCCATATGAGTGAAAAATCACCTAATAATTCAGATATAAACTTTGTCATTCCCTATGCAGTAAGAATACATGGTTAACTGGCTTTATTATTTACATTAGAAATTACTTGCTCATGAAGTTAAAAAAATCAATTACCCTGAATGAAGTGAATTAAGAAAATATTTCATCAATGTAGTTTGCCCTTTCAACTGGCTGCCTTTTTGGAGTTTCTTGTTGATTGATGAAGTGACAATTTCGTCTTGTCTCTGGTGAGGACGTCCTGCAGCCTTTCTGCATAGTTTTGGTATTTGGGTATGCATGTGTTTTTGGCAGCCTGGAGAATAACTTGGCCTAAATAAATGATGGAGGGACATAACTCACTTTTCGTTTGGTAGAGCAATAATTAACGTGAACTTCTGCACATGAGGCACTGGTGAAGTGGAGCCAGTGCCTTGCACAACCGTGGTCTCTTGCTAAACCCCTCGCCGGCCACTCTGTTCATGCTTGGACCTTGCCGTGGACTTCAGGTCAGGCTGATGTAAGGATGGAGAGCCTGGTTTGGCAAGGCCTGTGTTTATGCTTTTCTCTCTGAAGGCCAGGCCTCTGACACCCTCCAGGAAGCCAGGTTATTTTTAGGGGAGGGCTGAAGTGGCATTTTCTGTGGGAAATGGGCGGCATTTTTCATAGAGAATTCTTAGGGCAAGGGTGGGCTGATGCCTAACTGGGACCCTGTGTCTATCTGCTTTGCCTTCTCCCACCTGCGGCTGGTCAGGGTTGTCCCGGTCCTCTTAGTGGATCCTAGGTTGCTGTGGTGACAGGTTGCCTATTGGCTTCCCTATAAGAAGTAAATAAAAATCCCCCATGCGGCAAAGAAAGATTCCTTGGTGACCAACGTATAATTGAGTTGGCGCAAGGTGGGAACCTGGGACATCTGTAGCCTGTCAAGTTCCCCAGTGGTTATAATGTTCCTTCAGATTTGGGAACCACACTATGAGGCTCAGGCCTGTTTGTCATCTTGTTGCATTTCATGCCATAGCTGCGGCAGGCCTCTAGCTGATCAGTTCAGGACTGGGAAGACACAGGGCTGACCTAGGCAGGGTGTCTCCTCTAAGATTCTCATAAGTTGACAGAGTGGAGATCATTTAACAGACACGGCCCACCTTATTCTTCTTGTCTGTCTCTTAGTCCATCATGCCTGCACTTTGCATGATCCTCGTGCAGCCCCATCTTCATTTGACCTTCCCCATAACATGGTGTTATAGGCCTCCTAAAGCAGGGAGACTCTGTGAAGAGGGCTATTGGTAATACCTTGCATAGAAACAGCCAGCATTTGCCATGGATTAGGAAACGTGGTCTTTCCCACCTGTCTCTTTTCCTGATCTCTTTTTATCAGGCCTCTTTTGTGAGTCCAAGAGTCCCTAAAGTGTACTTTGGCTGGTGCTGTTCTAACCTCTGGGCCTTGCTCCAGCCTCCACTCTTGGTAATGGAGCTCTTTTTATGCTTGGTCCAGACTGCTGACGCATGTGTTCTGTCTCAGGCTGCCTGCCTCCCATGTGTCTCTTCTTTTCCCACCCATCCTGGCTTTCTCACACTGGAATCCAAAACTCTGAGCCACCTCTCTAATACCAGCAAGGACAAATGTCAAGTGACAGAAACCTGCTTGTTTCCTTGCTTAGTCAGGTGGTGGCATGAAGTCTCCATGCACAGTGGGGCGGATCCTTGTATTAGATGATAAAAGAGTTGAATTCACTTCGGTAGGAATTTATATTGGGTATCAGCTACATGACCAATGCTGGGCTTGGGGCTGGGGTACAGAATTGTTTGGTGTGCCGGTTTTGGCTGGAAGGCTTCACGTTCTCACACAATACAATGAGCCTGCCCAGTGTCACACACACTAAAAATCTATCTGATTATTTGGGAAATGTCAACAATATGCAATGTGTCAATTATTGTGAATGTATTACTAATGTGTTTTGAAACTAAAAAATAAAAAATAAAAAAAACTACTTATGGAGCTCGAGGAAAAAAAAATATTTGGGAAATGTATATTCAACTACAAATTCTTAGCATGCCCACTGTATACTGGGTTTTTGAGGAGAAATGACACACTGGAACTATAGGAAGAGGAAGTAAGAAAATGAAGAGGCCAGACAGATAGAGCAGATCTTTGAGATTTGGCTGTTCTTTTCCACATCCAGGTGTGGAAATGAAGACTTAGAGATGTCTAGTACCTTGCTCAGGATCACCCAGCCATTACTTGTTGGACCTTCGATTTACAGTTAGATCTGGCTATATTAAGAAAGCCTCCATCCAGGAAATGATTTTGGCACCAGGGCTTCTTACAGGGGAGGGTTTTTATTTGACATCTAGGGGAATAGTCTTTCTACATCCGGGTGATACTTCTAGAAGTTTCTGTCATTGGTGGTGGACTTCTGCCCTGTTAGAATTTGAAAGACCTTTGAGACCTTGTTACAGATGAGGAAGCTGAAGCTCTGTGGAGGATGGGTGGCTTCAATGGAAAGGGGGCCAGGGGAGGCTGGAGCTCTGTTGGTTGACCGAATACACCCCATGCCATGACTTTGATGCCACTGACTTGGCAGAAGATATTGTCCTCATTCATTAATGTATGCCACCCAGAATAGGTTGTTTCCTCAAATTGGAACCATTAAAAGGTTCTGTGGTTAAAGTGGAAAGAAGATCCTTTCACCTTCTTTGTGATACAGTGAACCAAATCTCAGATTTCTGTAAATGCATTACAAATACATTTATGATGGACCAGCCTGGAGCAACATCTGATGTGGACTGATGAGAAAGTGTAGTTTTTACTTATTCCACTTAGTGATGTCTGAAGAACATTGTGAGGGTTAGAAGTGGGTAAAAGAGAACCCTGGGCATCCTGACTGGTGCACCTTCTTCGGGGCTCTGTGGCTCCTGCTGTCTTTAAACTCCTCTACATCTGTCTGTGGTTTGCCACAGATATGAATGTAGGCCATTGGTGCCTGAAGTGCAGACAAACTGTGTTCAGTGTGATGCAATTGTTTCTTGTCCAGTTCTGTTTCTAAGTTTATTTTAGCAGTTCTGCTAGCTCATATAGGTGTGTACTTTGAATTCTCTGAACTATCACATTTCACTAGTATCCATGAATGAAGAGTAAAACCTTTTGTATGTGTTCATTTTATAAGAGAGCCAGTTAACTTTATTTGAAAGAAATATCCTTTAATAGTATAAATATTTCTTTTACTGTAGAAATATGAAGGCCTTCTAGAAATACTTGCACATATACAATACATGCATACTATGCCACCTTTCTAAAACCTGGAAGACCCCCAGCATCATGGCATTATATATGCCCACAAGGATTGTACACAAGGGACCTTTGGCTCATGGCAAATAATTTTTGTGCTATAATTTTCTTCATATCCCTCCAGTGACAATCTACTAAATAGTTTCGGAAATGCAAAAATCTAATTGGAGTGAAAGTATCTTTTCATTTTGAATTTTCAGGCCAAGTGAGAAGTTATAAACTCTAAGGAAATGGGTAGTTTGGTAAGAGTGAAATGCTCGGGTAGATTGTTTTGTGATTAGTTAGCCCAACATGCTGACCAGCACATGAAGCATAAGCTGAACACATAGGCAGGCACCAGAGTCACATAGCGATACTGCACTCTGAGATCAGGTGTTACTATTATTATTTTAATTTTTTAAATTAATTAATTAATTAATTAGGTACAGGGTCTTGCTTTGAAGCTTGAATCCATAGTAATCCATAATCCTTCTGCTTCAGCCTCCCCAGCACTGGGATTACAGGCATGTGCCAACGCATGCCTTGGGTTCTGGGGCTGGCATGACATGTGGTACTGGAAATCAAACCTGGATCCTTGCGCTTGCCAGGCAGGTGCTTAAACTGCTGAGCTATTACCCTAGCCCAATAAGGTATTTTTAAAGTCAAATGGAGGCAGCATTATTTATTTTTTAAGCTTGCCCATCAGGATCTTAAAATTATAAAATTCTCATATCTGTAGATTCCTAAGCATATATTCATAGATCCCGGCCTGAAAACTGAGTACAGATTTAACCTATAAAAATAAGTACTGGTTTAAGCAGTAGCGGTTGACTACAATAAATTGCCTCTTTTTCTTAGTTGTAGTTGGGATAAAGAGGAAGAGAGCGGCCTCTCTCTCTGCAATGTTTTCTACTCTGGAGGCAACGAGTCTACAGGTGTACATTTCTTTGTTAAAAGTGTGTGCTATAATAAAATCCAATTTTCATTAGAAAAACACATAATTTGACTTTGTGTATTTCTGAGAGAATATTATTTCTATTTTCCTCCTATGTTTGGTGGTATTGGCCTTTTCCTAATGTCTTACATTCCTACTAAAAATAAATGTTTAAAAATGACAAATTGAACTGCACATCTCTAGTTGGAAGAAGTCATAAGTATGATCTGATCCAAACCTAGGCATTTATGTACTTACTTTCATAGAAGATGAAACTTATTACTTGTATTTATAATTTTCATGCTGTGCGGTTTATTCCTTAACGTAGAGTTTTGCCCTTAATGCCAGCCAACTATAAGATGATTGCTGTGAATTTAGAAGAAAGCCCATCCTTAGTGCTTAAGAACCACACTGCTACCAATGGTGTCTGTTTCCTCCTTCCCCTGTGTTAATTCCAAAATCAGAATCAAATACACAACATCTGTGGGGCCCCTCCCAGAGCCCTGTGATCAGCTGGTGCCAGGAAGCTTCTTGCAAGCCCACCCCTGCTCACAGCCCCTTTGGTCTGTGTTGGCCTGCCTGGGTCCTGGATCACTGACCTTGCATTTGCTCCCGTGCTGCCTGGCTGGGGAGCCCGTGCTTTGTTTTGTTTCTGTGCAAAGCTCCATTCTCTTCAGAGAGACTAGAGGCTTCCTGCAGGTGGGCAGAACCTGTGCCTTCAGCTTTCTGTGAGTCCTGAGGGAAGGGGATGGACAGGTGAAGAGATGCCTTGATGCTCAGGTGTGCCACAGTGAGACTATCTTGTCTCTAACTGGTGATCAGGACCTGATGTGACTGCAGGTGCAAGACACATGCACAGGTGCTCTGCGTCTGTCAGTCTGCACTGCCTGGCAGTCAGGGGCGTCCGGGTGTTGACTGCCTGTGCCAGTGACTTTCTCAGGTTGAGTATCCTTTACTTGAAATGCTCGGGACTAGGGCTGTTTCAGATTTCAGAGTTGTTTTGGATTTTGGAATATTTGCATACATTTTGCTGCTGAGATCCCTAATTTGAAAATCCCAAAACCCCAAATCCCAAACTGTATGTGCTTAGAAAGTTCTGGGTTTTGAATTTTCAGATAACCTGTAGCACTGCTCTTAGGTTTATCTTTTAATGTAACAATCTGAAGGCAGGTGTTATGGTTTATGTCTAGCTGTCCCCTCAAAGCCTCATGCAATCATGGGGCAGAGACTTCTAGAGTTTGAGACTTGTGATCCACTAGGATTATGTGTTTTAGTACTGATGGGATTATGGATCTGAGTACTTCTGGGATTATGGGTGTAGCCTAAGGTGGATAGGCTGAGGTGGAGAGCCTGCATGTAATATAAAGAGAGACAGAGAGACAGAGAGATAGACTCAAGCTGTTGCTTTCTGCTCCCCTGGTTGTTCCGTCACCTCTGTCACCGTATTGTTGCTGTTCCGCTGCCATGACCTACTGCCCTCTGCCCCGTGCCCATCTGCCTTGGATCCAGCTGAGTGTGAACTGAAACCCCCACTAACTGTGAGCTAAATAAACCTTTCCTTCCTTCATTTTGGATGTTGGGTATTTGTCCCAGCAACGAGAGAAGAGTAACTAAGACAGCATGGCTTTAAATTTTGTCTAGTCTTTTTTTTTTTTTTTTCACTTTTTACAGACACATCCAGTCACCCAGATCAGTGTCTCACATAGAGTAGGTGCTCAAATAAAAAGTACAAAAATAATAAAAGTATTTTTCCTTATTTTTGTGGAACTGGAGATCAAACTCAGGACCTTACAGGCACTTGTGCCCCTGAGCTATCTCCTTGGCCTGAAATTTTTAAATTAATTAATTAGTTAATTATTTGGTACAGGATCTCACTGTGCAGCTCAGACTTGTAGTGATCCTCCTGTCTAGCCTCCCCAGTGCTGGGGTTATAGGCCTGGTTTCAGTGGCTCGCATGCGGGGCTGGCATGACATGCAGTACTGGGGATTGAACCTGGATCCTTGCGCTTGCCAGGCAAGCAGTTAGACTGTCCAGCTATCTCCCCAGTCCCCTCAAAGTGTAAAATTTTAATAAATTAGTTCCTGCCAAGAACAGGTGCGAGTTGTGACTTTCCATAGATACCAGCGGACCTCGCCTTACAGATGTTAGTACCTGTTGACCAAGTCGCCAAATAACTCATATGCCTGCTGGACATCGTCACGGTGCTCACTCAGGGTCCAGGATGTCCGGAAGAGGAAGGGCGGCAGTGACACAGAGGGGCCTCCTGGGAAGCTCCAAACAGTAGACATGGTATGTTTGTGTCAAAGGTACATGAGACTCACTTTGTTGGATTTACAAATGAATCCAGAGCAGAATTCATTCGTGAGTCAGGGACTTGCTGGTCTAAATGTCACTTAAATTAAATATGACATTTAACTAGTGAGGTAGCCATACTTAGCGAAGCTTTTCCCTCAGCTTTCTTAAGTAGTCTAGCATGGAGTTTGTGACATGAAGGATGTGGGAGCTCCCGAGAATAAAGTGATTAGGAATAGCTCTGTTTAGTTATTAAACAAATGTGCATAAAGCAGCCACTGTATGCTGGCCACCCTGTTCCCTATTCTCATGCAGCAGGCTCAGTAGATTCCTTCTTTCTCATCGTATGATTGGGGCACTACATGATTGGATAAATGTCTCTTAAGGCACATAGCACTTAAGTATGTATAGCTTGTTTTGTTGTGGCATGTTGGCATCTCTGAGCATTCGCCTCTCTGCTTGTTTTAGCCCTGTGTGTCATCTACTATGTGCCAGGTCCTTTCCTCTATACACCAGTGCCATTCCTATCTCCAGGGACAAAGATTTGCCCTGTGGTAGTGGGGCTCTGTGCCCTCAGAGGGATGCAACCATGTCAATCCATAGGGTGGGTCTTTTCCTCCTGTGATGTGCTTTGGCAGAAGTGATTAAGGGAATGTGATTGTGAGGGTCTTCTTGATGGAGCTTGCCCTGGCCCTTTCCCCTGAGCTGATTATAGGCTAGGGTTCTGGGGAGCCTGGAACCACCACACACCACCCCAGAGTCTGTGTGTGCACACCAAGTCTTGCTTTCTGGATCACGTAGTGTTATGCCTATTACGGAAAGCCAAATTATTTTGTGGGTTATTGTAATCACTGATCTGCCCTTGACAGAACGTTCGAGTTTTGCAGTAAATCTGCAGGCCGATAGTGTTAGCAGCGTGTCAGCTTTTGTCATTGGTAAGCTTTCCTCACTCAACTGCAGTCTGATCAGAGTCCTGCATAACAAAAGCATCTCTATCTCTTAAACTTGGCTTTAACCTTCAAACACTAATAATTCATTATTTGATGCCATGCTTCAGTACTTTTTGGTGACGATTTGTCATTTTTAATGTTGGTAACTTGATTTTTGAAATATAAAGATGTATAAATAGAAGAAAAAGAAAATGATGGCTAAGTACTTTTATGGGTAGCAGTCCAAATAGTGTTCCTGATGCAATTCATCCAACATTTATCTGCATAAATTATGGTAGTTAAAAAAAGGAGCAGACGAGAGGTACACTTAAGGATCTTTTTTATAGCAACATAAAATAGAGCAAAAATTACATTCATTACTTTTTAAAATATTGCCGCTCTATTATGGTTTTCATTCATCGGAAGCAAGTGCCTTGTTAGCTAACGAAACATTGTTAGATGTTAAGTAGATTTGGTGTGAGAGTA
Source organism: Capromys pilorides (assembly GCA_004027915.1). Taxonomy (NCBI): domain Eukaryota; kingdom Metazoa; phylum Chordata; class Mammalia; order Rodentia; family Capromyidae; genus Capromys; species Capromys pilorides. Next base: position 25,056 of record PVKN010004452.1, read on the forward strand.
GAAACAACATTTGCCTCTTTATAAAACCTCATCAGTAATGCCTCTACTTTGTCATTGGCCACTTATTCCCGCATTATGAATAAAAATGACCTTTAGGAAGGCAGAGGAAATCTCCTTCATGAGAAAAGGTGAGTAACTTTGCAATTGTGTTTACTTTTGAAGCTCTAAAGTGACTTTGAAATATGCAGAATCTCTTTTTGTAAAAGCCAGAGCAAGACAAAGGGAAGACACCCTTAGGACCTGTCTCCCACCCCTTCCCCAACAGCATATATATATATTTTTTAAAGTAAGTAGGCAAACATCCTGAGCTTTGTTCCTCCTTCACTTGTGTGTGTGGATGTTCTTTCTAGACCTTGTAGGGAAATCTTGAGGCATGGAAACAAAGCCAGGGTCCATGGTGGATGGGCAGAAGGGGCCGTGCTTGCTAGGCCTGGAGCTCTCTCCAGGCTGGCTCTGCAGCCTTTGAGGGAGGCCTCCCTTCCTTTTGGTGCTGGTTTCTCCAGCGTGGTGCACCTTGGGAACCCAGTTAGTTGTCGCTCCTTGTCTTAACAGAGGCTTGTTTTTTGTTCATGAGGAGTAAGAGAAAGGTAAGCAAGAAAAGGGAGGGAAGAAATAGGGTTCGAACCAAGGGCTTTCTAGGGGCAGAATGTGTGGCCGGCCTCGTGAGGAGGTGCAGCACAGACTCAACAGACCAGGTAGCAACTCGCCCCTTTCCCCAGAGGGGCTTCTCTGGATCAGGTACCCAGTGCCCTTACGCCTCTACGCTCCATGTCCCTCCACCTCTTCATACATGCGCTGCCCCCCCTCCCCAGTCTAACCTCACGTGACCTCTCCTGTGCCACAGAGACTTCCTGGATTTGGAACATTCTTCACAACACACAGGGGGACAAATCTCACAGCTGTGGCTTGCCATGTTAACTCCTCCAGGCTCTCCTCCTAGGGCCAGAGTGATGGCAAAGGGTGAGATAGGGTTTTATAGCATTTCTAGATCTGAGACTTTGAGAGTAAATTCTCCAAGAAGGAAGCAAAACACTCCTGTAAACCTGCATTCATTATACAAAAAGTTTTAAAATGTGATTATTATGGTGCTCTTCAAGCATAGAAGAGAGAATTATATAACAAAAGTCTCGTTCTTACCACCTGGCCTATGTATCTTTGGACTTCAGAAGGACAGTGTCCAGTGTTCAGTGTCCAGTGTCCCAGGAGCCTTAGTTGTGACCCTGGATGGTTCCAAGGGTCTGATTCCAGTTCCTCTTCCTGGGCTCTCTTGGCCACCATAGATCTCTGGGGCTGGGCTTTGGGAAACCCACCCACAAGAAAGCCTGGCTGTCCGTACCTCTTCCCCCTCACTTCTGCACCCTTACAACCAACCATTGTGCAGGAAGGAGGTAGAAGAAGGAAATGAGTTTGAAGGCCTTTCCACCTTGGTTCTTTTGCTTTCCTTAAGAAGGAACTTTCTCACCTACTCTATTTCATGAAGGCCTTTGTGGACAGACCAAAGTGTGAGAGATTAAGGGATCTCTCTCTCCTCAGGCTACACTGATGAAAACCTGCAAGAAACTGGACAGTTATCCCACAAGTAAGAAACAGATTTAAAGGAAGAGCATCCTCACTTGACGACCATAATTTTCTTGTGTGGCCATGAAGGGAGAATGTTTTTGTTCTGTGAAGAATAGCCAGGCAGGTTCTGTGGTCCACAGACCCAAGCCAGGCAAAGGGGCCATCTTGGCAATTGGAAGGTGGCTCTTTTGAGCGCTTGCGTGAAAGTGACAATCATGATTCAAAGATTACTTTCTTCTTGTGCTTGTCTACAAGGCCACTTGGAAGGTACTGGTTTTTCACAACTGTCAAGTGCCTTCCCTTTCTGTGGAAATATTGGCTGTGTTCCTGTAGTCTCTTTTCTTTCTAATCCAAGAAGTCTACTTGGGTTTTTCCTTTCTACCTCTTGTTCCTGATTGGTCCTGGGTTTGTGCAGGGGCTGGTTGAGAAGACAAACTCTTTGCTTTTTTATTCCCCCCTTTCCCTGTAAAGACTATAATTGCTTTTAGGAAATTAATTGGTGTTATCATCGGAATGATTCAGGAAGAAAGTACAACCTGTTTCATCTGGGGCTTCTTCCTAGCCAGTGTGTATGGTATTTGGTGTGGAGTCAAGAGTTCTTTAGCTGGAATTTTTTTGGGGGGAAAAAAGAAAGAGGGTGTATATTTGCTGGATTATCAGTTTCATTTTAAACAGTGTTTCATGAAACCTCACAAGTGGGCCACAGGCTTTAGGGTAAAATCATTCAGGCATGCAGTGTCACTCAGACCGCCTGTCCATCCAAAATGGAGATGAAGTGGAAATCTGAAAATCACTTGGTCTCCCTGGGGAGTGGCTGGCACAGTATAAGAAGAGGAAGGCCACACCGTCACCTGAATTAATACCTTCCTTACTGAGATAAGAGGACAGATATGTGCTTGGTTCTGCATGTCTGGACTGTTATTAGTCAATACATTTGAACTATTGAAAGGTTAGGACTTTGTGAAGTGCTCCGGCAGAGCTGGGTTTGTGCTGAGACCGAGTGTGACCTCAGCCCTGCTCTCTGGTGGCTGCTAGTCTTGGGGCAACACATGGATATAAACGCCTGTGTTCACTGAGGACCCTCTGACTCTCAATTCTGTGTTCAAGAACGATAAATGGCTGAGCAGAAATGTGAAGCCTTCTTGCAAAAGGGGAACAAATTGGGTGTAGCATAGTTTTTTTTTCTCCAGACTGTGACCTCTGTGTCTAGGAATGTGATGAGAGGCTGGGACTTCAATGGGACAGATAGTCAATATTCTTTGTTTTCATTTTCCACCCTTTATGCAACCTTCTTTGCAACCTTCCATCTTTCATCTCTCAAACTGTTCTGACTTCCTGTTTGTATATTTTCCAATTTATTCCTCTTCCCTCCTTCCCCACTATACTGCCTGACAAATAATAGGAATGCAGTAAGTGTTGGAAGTGATGAATGAAAGGACAACAGACACAGAGGACAATGGAAAGACTCAAGATTAAGAAAACAGCAAGAAACCATTTTAACCGCTCCCTGGCTTGTTTTCCAGCCTGTGGTCTTCGAGAACATTTATAAGTAATGTTTTAATGCTGGCACCAGTTTTTCCTTGGACGAGTATTGAAAAATATTCCTGCTTGTGTGTGTGTGTGTGTGTGTGTGCATGCGCGTGCGCATGTATGCACGCGTGCATGAATGTGTTTGTGTCCAACTAGTAATATAAGTTTTAAAGAAGATATTTTACCAAGCCATTTATTTCATTTGATTAAGCCATTAGAAGAGATTAGAGGTGTCTTTAGTTCTTAGGAGATAAGTTGAACAGGGAGCAGATTTTAGAAACATCTGGGTAACATACATAACACCTTTCTCCTCTCTTATCTTTAACTGCAGCTGTTTGTATTTTTTTTTTTATAACAGATAAGAGTGATAAGGTGGAAACAGCGTGTTTGAAACCTCTAGCTTCTTATATCTCATGCAGGTTTGTTCTTGTGGCTTCCCTCAGATATAGAAATATACAGAGAATCCAGGTTCATTTTTCTTTTTTCTCCTCAGAGCATATTATCTCTATCTAAATAAGTGTCATCGCCCAGTGATTGAACGTTACAGTTTGAACCTTCTGTCTCGACTAAAGCTATTCTTAAAGAGACCCCGAGCTTCAGATAATTGTTCCTTCCTGTTCACTTCGAAGTGCTCACCATGTTGGGGTTACCTCTGAAACGAGGCCACTTTCATGATAAGTGGGGAGAGTCTTGCGAGTCCGGATTTGCTTGACCTCTTGCTTTTCCTTTTAACTCAGCAGAGCAGCTCCACTGTGGGGTGTGGGGAGGTGTGAAACCTCCAGTGAAGATGGGAGTACAGATGTCCACTTCTGCATGGGGTCACTGGAGCTGCGGAAGGGTGGGAAGTACCGTCATAGCTGAGACTGATATCTGACATACATGGGTTGCATCACGCTGTTTACCAGAGGTAAAAAGGAGGATGACAACAGTGACATGCTCTTTAATTTTTAAGAGCGAGACAGGGAAGTCTGGCAATAGTCTTTTTCTGTTCATGCAATTGAAAAGAGTAAAACAGAGTTGGGTTAGTTGCCAGCCTGCATAAGGATCACTGTTTCCAATCCTGGTGGAAAGTGTTGGTGGGGTTGTGTGCTCTTCTGTGAAGTTCAGTAGTGTGTAGCATTCAGAAGGAGCTATGAAGTTCATAGAAAGTTGATGGCTTCTGGGCATGCCTGACACAAATGAGTGCCACACATTTCTCTTATGCCCAGTCCAGACTTGGTGCTAGAAGAGGCAACGTGTCAACAGGATCTCAATGGTACCTTTGCTAATTGCTCTTCTAGGTTGTGAATCGCTCTCTTATTTCCCCCTTAACTATGGCCTTCATAATGATAAATTTTTACAGTGTAATCCAGCACATAATTGTAATTTGCAGGTATGTGTAGTTTTGTATTTGACCTCGTTACAACAATGAACCTTGATATTTCCCATTGCATTTCAATTGCACCCATTCCATGCCATTGAAAAAATGATGGTCGTAACCTACTAGATGAACTGGGTAGTTTGAAAAACCACCACACGGGTTCAGTTTTACAGTCTTGCTCTAGATGTCAGTTTCTCTGTGGGGTGAGCAGGCCAGCTTTGCTTTGTGAGAGACTCCTTGGGATGAGGGGTTATGTCCTCAGCGCCTGTTTGAACTCTGATCTGATCTGATGTGATCTGTGAGGCTCAATGTTTCTTCTGTCCCCTGTAGCTTAGCACATTGATTCTCAGTGTGTGGCCTGTCCACAGTAGCTCTCCAGGCTCTCCATACTGGGTGACAGAGTAAGAAAAAATGGAAGGTTTTGAAAATGCTCGCAGTAGTCAATGGTGGGGAATCTTCTACCATGCTCATTGGTGTTTAATGGTGTGGAAGGGTGCGTGTCTTTTACTTTCAGGAGGGATGGGGAGAGGGCTGAAACCCTTTGAGCACTCTTCTCCTTTCTTACACAAGGACCTCAGCCTTCCTGCTTTGCCTCCATGCTCAGCTGTGTTCTGGCTCCTTGGGCTGTGCCTGCGGGCCCCGCTCAGCCCTTGGCATGGGAAGGGGCCCTCTTCCCAGAGAGTGAGTGACTTTGTACGTTCCCTTTGTACACTGTTCTTCTTCTGTGGCCAGGTCTTCACCCACAGCTAAACAGACGTGGGCTGGGACGTTGTAGGACAGATCTCTTCTCCTAAATGACAGTTGGATGAAATGACCCCTATGACTTTTTCCCCCAGTTTTGGTAATTTTTGACATTGTCCTCGTCTCTAGTCCCATCTGAAACTACAGTTCCCAGAAGACTGGCTTTTAGCTGTGAACTGTGTTTCTCTGTTTATACCTGGGTGGCTCCCAGCAGCCCCTTGTCACTTCCCATTTCAGAGGCAGTATTCCTTCTGGAACTGCTCACGGGTTTCCTATTTCTTCCTAAGAGGTGTCTTCTGCCCAAGGCTCATGATGACATTTGCTGTGAATGACCACACCTCTGCTGGCCTTGGTGACCCACACTAGCTTCTTTCCCAGTTTCTTTTGAATGACACCTCCTTTAGGTTAATTCTTCAAAATAATGATTTGATTTTTTTTTTATGATTCTGCCATTATCATTTTACAACCAAAGAGTGGCTTCAAAAATAGATGAACGTATTTCCAGGCATGTGGGGGCAGTGTGACTACTAACATTCAAGCCTGTCACCTTTGTTCCCAACTTGCTTCTCAATGGTCATCTGTTGTTTTTCCAGAAAGCCAAAGCTAGGGGAACCTTCAAATATTTGTGCTCTTGTTGGTAACACCAGCTCTACCATTACTAATATTTGAATATTTATTGCATTGGAGCCACTAATAAAAATTCCATGCCATATTAACTTTTAATTTTCTCAGATTTATGAGGAGCCTCAAAAAGCGTATGGTATCTCTGGAATGCACTGGAGAAAAGAAGTTGGCTTGTCACAGAATTTATTTATTTTCATGGGAATTGTGCCAGTACCCTGTGCTACAAGGAGTTTGATTTGTTGCAGAACATTTCTTTCCTCCCCAAATTGTGTATATTGGTTAATGACTTAATTTATAGACCAAGAAGAGGCTGAGATATTGTTGCTTTGGAGATGTCCTACAGGAGTGACACCAGCCAGCTGTCAGAATTCCCAGCTGGCTTTATTTTCTGAATCTGAAAGTGTTTTTTGAGAGAGAATTTTTCACAATTTTTTAAAAACATGTAACTGCAGCTATCCCAGGTCACAAGGCTTCCATAGAGATGAGCTAGTGTTTAAATATCAGGCGCCTTCATTTTTAATGGTTGGGTTTTTCCCCATTATTTCATTAAAAAAGTCAACCTCCACAGAATCCCCAAGGCATGCTGTCCTTCACATGGAGTAGACATGGGATTTGAGGACAACAATGCCACCCTCTTTCTGTGAATGCAAAAAACAAAACAAAACAAAAACAGAAAAACCCCACTCAAGCCCTCCAGGGAAATTCCACATTCACACTAATTGTTCCCATATCTTAGATTTGATTTTGTGCTTCTCTCATATTGGAGAGGAAGCTGAAATATTGGAGGAATAGGTATCACTTAATGATTAATGGTGTGGATTTTGGTGTACAGTCTTGTGTTGAGGTTCACAACCTACTACGTTAAATTGTTCTTCTAAACCAAAATTTGGACCACCCGTCTCTGCGCTCCTAGAGAAGTCATTATGTTAGTAACATTCAGTTTACATGTAATTAAGGTGATCAGATAAAAATGTGAAGGGAGCACAAGGTTACTTTTGCCTCTCATAACTATGTAGGTTTAATTTGATGTTAAAAATTCAGTGTCATGCCACTGGAGATCTATGTTATAAAATATAGTTTTTCTGTCTTAAAACTAAACAATCATAAATGAGATGCATTTAAAAATGGAAGAGTTACACACATGTGCACCTATGCATACATCTGTGTACCTGTGCATTCAAAGGACCATGTGTGTACAGATCACACTTACATGCACATAAATACCTGCATATGTGCACACATATAAACATGAATATATCCACATCCCATAATTTATTATCCAAAATAGCATACTTCATTAATAATTATACCAACATAACAGATGTTAACTAGTACTATCTTAGTTGAAATAGGATGTCACCTACTTATATTTTATTTTATTTCTTAATGTAAGACAAGAATATCTCAGGAAGATTCCTTAACTTCTTTTCATTTTTTATGTCTTTAGTGCTGGGTTGACACAGATTGGACTCACAGTGATCCTCTCGTTTTCAGCTTCCCAAGCTCTGGGATTACAGGTGCACGCCACCGCGTCCTATCTCAGTTTCTGCCTCAGCGTGCCCAAGGGGCAGGGCTAGCACAACACACCAGGGATTGAACCTAGTCCCTGTGCTTGCCTAAGCAGGCACTTTAGTCCACTGGGCTATCTGGCCCTTTAACTTTTTTTCTGGGAAAAGAAAAAATTTTATACATTTTTTCCTATGTCATCACAGTGGGGAGAAAGTCTGTGGTGACTTCTTCTCCCTCAGTAGAAATAGTTGCCTTCTGCTGGGATGTTGAGGCTAATTGTGATGACCTTGCCTACAGAATTGGTGAGGTGGTTAGCAGCTTCTCTTCTATTGGTTTTCTCTGTTGCTTGCACCTTTTATGAGGTAATTTGATTGTTTTTATTAATAGAAGTAGTAGACAAGTTTGGTTACTGGGTACTGCACAGACATGTGGTTTCCTCTTCTACGTTTACTTTTGTCTTGTTAAAGTCATCAAAATGTTGACAGCTCCATAACTCTTTTGAAAGCATTCATAACCTGACAGATATTACAGATATTTGTCATTTTACTTCCAGTAAGTGACAGCTGAAATTAGCTTTTTGCAGTATTGGAGGATAATGCGGGTGTAGTGAGTCCAGTCAGATTTGTCTCACATTCCTTGAGTGTACACAGGAGATCTCCAGTGTTGTTAAGAACCAAGGATTGGAAAAATGTGGGAAGACGGTCTGGTAGCTGTTTGCTTTTGGGTTCACTAGCAGTGAGACAGGTGGGACAGTGGCGTCTCAGAGGGCTGGTGAATCTCACTGGTGGCCACATCACTAAGTCACCTCCCACCTCTGCCATGCCAGCCTCAAGTAGAATCTCTGAAAAAGTTGGAGGCTCAGTCCTCCTGAAACAAGCTACTGCGTTTCTAGAAAGAAGGAAATGTTTGAATCCTCTTTCTTACTTTAAACCTAAAGCTTCTACTTTGTGATTTTTACACACTGGACCTGATCCTCATACCTGTGGCTGGAAGTCCTCACCTTTTCCTTTCTTGCATTGGTACTAAGTAGTGATTAGCATGTATTACCCGTGATGGTAGGCATTAGGGTAAGACCTTCATGCTGTATCTCATTTTACTCATGCAGCCT
>PVKN010004453.1:0-33480 GCA_004027915.1 Capromys pilorides
ATTTTATTTTAGCTGTTGAAATGCATTGTACTAGTATATCACCATGGTCTTAATTTTGTATCTTCTTAATGGCTAAGGATGTTGAACATCCTCCGTCCATATATCCTTTCGGTGAAACCATCTCTTCATATCTTCTATGGATTCTTTAATTGGGTTGTTGTATTCTTTGTTTTTAATTTTAGAGAAAAGCATTTAGTCTTTCATTACTGTGATGTTAACTGTGGGTATTTTAAAGATATTTTACCAAACTGAGAAGTTTCCTTTATTTTTAGTTTCCTAAAAGATTTTTATTATATGGTCATGTATGAGTATTAAATTTGGTCAGTTTTTTTTTTCTCTATCAAGTGATATGGCCATGAGTCTTTTCCACTTTTCACCTGTTGACATAGTAATCTGTCTATCTATCTATCTATCTATCTATCTATCTATCTATCTATCTATGATGTTTATTTAGCACATAATTTCTAGAGGCTTCAGTTCATAATTGGTTGGCTTGAAGGCAGGGTGGCTTGACAGAGAAACATTCATATTGCCCACAAGGCAATCGAAGCAATGAGAGAGAGAGAGAGAGAGAGAGAGAGAGAGAGTGAGTCAGAGAGCGGGATTATATTGATTGAGTTTCAAACACTGAATCAGCCCCCACTTATTCTTGACAGTATTTTGTTCAGGACTTTTGCGATTCTATTCACAAGGGATACTAACATTTATTGTCTTTATTTGTATCATATTTGACTTTGGTATCAAGGTAACATTGACTTCCTGATTAGAGTTTGGAAGGGTTCATTTCTCCTTGGTTGTCTTAACTGAGGAGAGTTGGTGTTAATTTTTCTTTACATATTTAGCAGAAATCTCTAATTAAAACATCTTGCTGTGGATTTTTTTAGGGAGTTTTAAAGTTATTAATTCAATTCCACTAATATTATGAAACTATACAAATTACCTGTTTCATATTAGTAGAGTGATGGAAATGTGTGCTTTTCAAAGAAATGGTCATTTTCATTGAACTTGTAGTACTTCTTTATTCTTTTGATAGTTACAGGATCTATTTTCCTTAACCCTTGCCAACACCGGATATTTGCCAGTGTGATAGTTGAAAGATGAGTCTTATGGATTTGACTTTCATATTTTAATCCTAATTAGGTACATGCTCTTTCTAGTTTTTTGCCTTCCTTCTTTTTATCTCTTATTTATTGATTTGTAAGTGCTCTTTCTAGTTATGAATAGTAATGTTCTCTCTGTCCTACATATTATATATAACCTTGTAGTTTGCGTTTATCTTTTTACAGTTTCTTTTGTCACATGTATGTGCTTCTAATTCTCATGTCATTAAATCCATAGTTGAGATTCCTTTCAGGCCTGTGGGTTATCAGGTTGGGTATTCAATCAATTCCAAGAGATAAGAACCAAAATCAAAGTAACTTTAGAAACAAAACAAAAGAAACAGAGAAAAGAAGTAATGTTGACTTATGAAATTAGGCATTGAAAAGATAGCTCTCTCTGCATGGCTGGATCAAAGATCTCAAAAATCCATCATCAAGCCTCTGTCTCCTGCTCAGCTTTTGTTTATATCTGTATGGTGATATCATTTTCTCTAAAGCTCTGTGTGACATAAGAAGGCTACTGCAGTCCCAAGCTTACATTTTAATGATTTAAGACCCCACACTAAAATGCTTTCAGAATCTATCACTTCCAGTGGAAAGACTCAAGATGACCTGCATGGATTGTGTGCCTTTTCCCTCTTCTCCACATTTTGAGCCAGTCCATAAAAATGAAGGATAGAGTGCCATGTGCCTGGTGAGCAGATAGGATATCAGAATAGAAGATAGACAGGTAGAAGCAAAAGAAGTCCTTTAAATATGTCATCTTGACAGAGGCCTTCCCAAGAATGATTTATTAAATGTTTTCTTCCTTGTGCTTTTATATATATATATATATATATATATATATATATATATATATATTTCTTTTGATACAGGGTCTTGCTGTGCAGCTCAGACTCATAGTGATTCTCCTGTCTCAGCCTACCCAGCACTGGGATTACAGGCATGTGCCAATACGCCCAGTTAAGGGGCTTCATGGTGCACCCAGGATTCTGGGGCTGGCATTGCATGCAGTACCTGGGATCAAACTTGGGTCCTTGTGCTTATCAGGCAGGCACTTATATCACCAAGCTATCTCCCCAGCCCCTACTCATAACTTTTTATGCTATGAGAAAGTGAGAGAGGTTGTGAATATTGACTAAGGTAGGGATTCTTTGTGGGACATGTTAATACTTGAGGAAAGATGGCCTTGAACCTTATTTCGTTACCCAACTCATGATCACATTTTTATCTCTCTTCCTTGAGTTTATTTTGAGTTAGTCTGCATCCTACAAGATTAGAGTGGTGGGTTGGGTAAGAGCTTAATCTAGTGCTTGGTTTTGCAAATAGGAATTCATAAATACCTTCACTGGTCATCATGGGCATCAATATGTCATATAACTATGGAAGTTCTAGACCAAGATCTGTGAGTAGTACAGATATCCCCAGCTACCTAGAAATGATGGGAGTAAAGGGAAACCTTGGATTTCTTCCTAGTGTCCTGTTGGTGAGGGGGAGGGCAGGGCGAGCCTTAGAGACAAAATAAAAGACAGAGATGGGAGGCAACTGCGCACTTTCCCACCACTATCTGTATGAATACACTGATGTCTTTTAGTAGGAGTTGCCACGCATGGGTTCCCCCTCCCTGTGATAGACAAGTTCTTTCCTAAATGTGTCCCAAAGTGTCCAGTGTCATATTTTTAACCATAATAAATTCTTTAAAAATGACTATCTTGTAATAAGAACATATTTTAGGTTCAATAATTTCTTTCATTTATTTTTTAATGTAAATTACCCAAAGAAAATGTAAACATTTTAATCTTAAAGCATACACAGCATGATTCCACTTCTATGAAATTATTTCACTGAAGATGGTCCCATCTATTAATCTTCCAATCTCTTTGTGCATCAGCTGTCAAGAGTGATTATTTCTAGATTGTGTTGGGTGTCTTTTTTTTTTTTTTTGCTTTCTTCTTTTTAAGCTAATAAGTGCTCTCTTCTATAAAACAGTAGATTGCCCTTTGAAGGAATTAGCTATGATAAGAAGCATCCACATGCTGTTATTTAGATTTGTATATATTATCCTTCGCATGTGAAAAATTATTGTGTATTTGCAATTATCAATTATAAATTCATGAAGTTTTCTATCCACAACTTCAAAAGACCTCAGCTATAAAGAAGAGGATAGGAGAAAGTAGGACAGAAACATATCAGTCAGGTCTCCAGGTTAGGAGATTACACCACAGAGCTGAAGGAGTCACTTTATGTTCCTATGTCACAAGACTTCAGAATGCCATCACTTCTACTGAAAATCACTGCCTTTGACATCCTCTTTGGGCCTCCATGTGTTAGTCAGTTTTATGCTACTGTTACTAATTACCAGAGGTAAGCAACTTTAAGAAAAGAAATGTTAAACGTCCAGAAGGACCAATGAGAGAGCTCAATGTTCTAAAGCAAGATAGTTAGGATAGATATACAGCTACTTTTTCTTAGTTAATTGAAAATAAAGGATTATACAAATATTGTTTAGACAAGATATCTTGTCCTCTGAATAACTACTATGAAGACAGCAATATGTAATGTATTAATTATTGTAACTGCCCTACTAACCTATTTTGAAACTGTTTCATAGCTATTTTATCTTTTTTTTATTAAAATGAATAAAAAATAAATCACTTCAAAAATAAATAAATAAATTATAAAAAAGAAAGGACATGTTTATTTTGGTTCATGGTTTTAGAGCATTCAGTCAAGAGTTGGATGTTCTAATTGCTTTTGGGCCTGTGGCAAGGCAGCATGTTATGGTGGAGAGCACACAGTGGAGCGAGCTGCTTGCCTTATGGCAGCAGGGAACCAAAGAGAGAGAATCAGGGATGTAGCTCTGTGGTGCAGCACTTGGCTAACATGCGTGAGGCTCTCGATTTGACGCCCAGTGCTTCAGGGTCAGAGGTCAGAGGTCAGGGTCCTCGCACCTCCTTAACAGCATGCCGCAGTGATCTGACCTCCTCCCTCTAGGCCCCACCTCCATAAGGTACAACCGCTTCTCTACTCTGAAGACCAAGCCTTTTCCACATGGGCTTTTGGGGGACATTCAGAATCTGAACCCTAACACCCTCGTGCCTGGGTCCGCAGCGCACATCCACCCGTGCTTAGTGAGTGCGTAAGGCTGCGTGGTTTCCAAGGAAGTCCTTCTCTCTAATTGCACCTATTTGTCTTTCAGACTCACTGGCTTTCAACTGCCAGCCACCATCGTTAGCGCAGCCACCACCTTGTCCCTGCGTCTCATCAGCGACTATGCAGTCAGCGCCCAGGGCTTTCACGCCAGCTACGAAGGTAGGCGCCTTCTGACTCAGCCCGGGGAGCCTGAGATGTGGTGTTGTCAGAGCCACAGGCAGGGAGGGCCATGGTGCCCTCAGCTCCCACCAGGGCTGTCTGGGCTCTGAGCTTGCGTCTGTCCTAATAAGGCTGATTATTAACCGGTAACTTAGTTACTGCAATGGTCCCTACTGAAACTGAGATTGAAACCACAGCTCAGATGTAGGAATTTATCCTGAGGGCCTGAGACCATCTGCTTTTCCATCCTCTTTCACTAGGTTTTGCTGTGTTTTTTAACTTCTCAAATTCTGTTTCACAGTGAGCTTAATTGTATAAGGTTGTTTCTGAAAAGAGAAGAGATAGAAACCTTAAGTAAAAGAAATAAAGTGAGCAGCTGTAAGCTCAGTGTAGCGACTGCAAAGAGTCAGTTTTATATCATTCAGAAAAAGAACAATCAATTTTTCCTTAATGGTTTGGACTAGGGTTTTTTTAGTTTGAGCTATGCAAATAATTTCCACTTTTTTCACTCTGTTTAAGTATGGTGTTAGAATTCAAATTAACACTAATATCTTCAGATTATACACTATTATTACTATTAACTTTATTATGTTAGTTCAGAGGTGGTACTTCTAGATCTCTGTCATTTCCCTAGGAAATTTACATCTCATTAATAGATAATTATGCTGTTCTTGGCTAAGACCAGCACTTCTGTTTTGTGTTGAGATCATTAATAGGCATATTTTAAGACTGTTAGTGATAATTAATAACAGCAATGACATAACACCCTAGTAAAGCATGCCAATTATTTGAAAGCTTTTTTCCCCCTTGCCTTTCTTTGAGAATTTAAAGGATAGGCTGGGTGGGGTGGCATACTCCTGTAATTCCAGCTACTACCAGTAGGGCAGCTGGAGCAGGAAGGTGGCAAGTTTTCAGTACAGATAACATAGTGAGATCCTCTAAAAAAAGGAAAAAAGAACTTAAAAATAAGCAGTGATTTCTTTAGTGAAGATATAGCAGTATAGAAATAGATATTAGCTTTTTCTTGGTCAGGAGTATACCATACAGACAATACAAGTCTAACAAATTTCTGCCCCCTGCAAGCAAGGCAATGGGGGAGTAGTTGGATAAGAAATGGGGGACTCCTGAGAAATTAAGGACTCCTGAAAGACCTAAATTAATTTTAACTGGACATTTCTAAGAAGGCTGCTAAGAAAGTTCCATATGTCTTTAACTGGGGCTTTGACAACTCCATTTCACTTCAGCTAAGGCCTGCTGACGAAGACCTATCTGTCTTTATTTAAAGTGAGGACCTCTGAGGTATCTTGAGTGCTTTAAATAAAACAGTCAGCTCCTCACAATGTGAAGTCCATGTTTTTGGTCATCCTGGTTCTACCTGCTCCTGGCTTTGAACCCAAGCATTCTCTCTAACTTTGAACTACTAAGCTCTTACTTAGCAAGGCCTTTTCAGAAGGTTCATGAATGTCTCTGGCCCGAGCTCCTTCTACTAACTGTGCTTGGGGTGAGAGTGGGATCAGTGGCTCTAGAAGAGGTGTTTACCAGAGACTCTGGAAGTGACTGGCACAGGTGCCTACGTCCTCCTGGGGTCCTCATTAGGCAATCTTTACCAATCTTCATCAAATGTGGGCCATTGATCCCCAGGCACGCTATACTATTAGGAGGACAATGACACAAAGCCAGCACCGCTCCATAAAGCAGAGCAGATCTGTGGACACATTCATGGGCCTTTTGAAAATAAAGGTTTCTAGCCTATAATTCACAATCATTGTTTATAGTTTGGCACAGGGGGCTGCGAACTTCTTAAAATTAGAGACCAAATTCTGAGGGTTTGTGTGTTCTGAGGAAAGTATACAACAGAGGCTAACAAACTCAGGCCCCTAACCATAATCATCCAGCAGCTTGTTTTGTTGATAAAGTTTTATTGTAATGTAGTTCCACCCATTTGCTTACATGGTGTCTAGAGGTGTTGCATGCACTCAAGCCAGAGCTACTGCAATCATGGATGTATGGCCTGTAAAATGTACAAACATACTTGCCCTTTAACTTTTTATGGAAAGACTTGCTGATCTCTAGCCTAGAACTGTCCTGTACAATGCAGTTGTCATTGGCTCCATGTGACTGTTTATATTTAAATTAATTAAGGTGAAATAAAATTTAAAATCCCATGTCCCAGAGGCACTAGGCTTATGTTAGATAGTTAGGAGCCATGTTTGGCTTGAGGCTACCATGGTGGCCAGCATAGATAGAGAACATTTCCCTTGCTGCAGAAAACTGTGCTGGTTGAAGCTGACCCAGAGCTTTGATCAGATACACAAAAGGACCTATGGCGCAGAAGAGGTTGTGAAACCTTCAGGAAAAGTGATGTTGGCCAGTGGGTCCGTCCCTGCTCTCACCTGCCTCAGGCATCCCAGACCTGAGAATGCAAGGCATTCTGCAGTGAGATGCACAGGACAGGGCTCCCTCAGCCATGGAGGGTGTCAGGTCTCTGAGAAGACTCGCAAGTGAGGCCGTCCACAGTCTGGCACACGCAGGTGCCATTACCCGCTTGAGTCTCAGCACTGTTGCCTATGTGAAGTTTTTGCGAGCTTTGTGGGCTCTTTGGCTGGTGGTGCTGTACCACGTGGGAATGTGGGTCATGGATGTCCATGCTGACAAGGGGCATTTGGCACTCATAAGCCAGGGCTGCAGCCATCACCAAATCCTGCTGAGTTGACTCAAGAATGAACATGGGCCGGTTTGTGTCTTTGGAAAATAGTAAGTCACTGCCTTTGTTTGGCACACTTGACAGGGTCAAGAAAGGGCTGGGGAAGTAGGAAGGAAGGAGCAGGGCAGCCTGCTGCGGACAGACCCTCTGATGTGAATCTCAGTCAGCTCCATCCAGGGTATTTGCAGCAAAATCTCAAAGAACACCACATTTGAGGGATGTGCTGATAACTACCTGTTTCTTGGACCTGTATCTGACTGCCTGGGTGATCATGGGTAGAATTTTAACCTGTCTAGGCCCTGGAGAGGTTGAGGGAGGCAGGAAGAAGGTCTTATAATCAAAGGAACTCTATGAAGATTAGATTTTCAGGGAGGGAGGTCAGCTGCCCCTCCCAAGGCAGAATCTGCTTTGATATTAGCACTGGATGACAGACTGACACAAAGACAGGCAGGCAGGCAGGCCCTGGTGGTGAAGCCACCCAACCCCACCCCAAGCCCCTGCCAGGCTGGTTTGCCCCAGTCAGGACAGCTTCCTTCCACTCCCTGCTCACCATGTTGCTGGCTCTATGGCAAATGGTATCAGAGCACCACTCTCCCGTGCTCCCCTTGGCTGGCATCGCTGAATGCCTGCTATCAAAGTGAGCTTGATCCTCCTCCACCCTCACCCGGAGTGTGAAAAGCTCAGATAAAGAACTGAGCTGCTGCTGCGGATTTGGGAGGAAGGTGAAGGCAGGTGAAGGGTGTCAGCTCACGGCCGCTGCCACTTCAAGGGAAAGATCAAAAGGCCAGGAATCAAACCCGGAGCCGACAGCAGATGCTTGATTTGTAATCCCCGGGGGCAGGAGCATGGGACGCTGGACTGGAGGACAGGGATCAGCTTGTAGTAAGCACTGACTGTATGCCAGGCACTTTGCATACATTATCTCATCTAATCCCCAGCACAGCTCCAGGGACACAGGGTGCTATCTCCATCTTACAGATGTACCCCTGGGTCTCAGGAGAGGCTCAGTGGCAGCTTAAGGCTACTTGATGGCCAAGAGTTTTAATGTGGCTTTTCTTGTACTTTGATCCTTGCAAAAGTCCTTGAGTAGGACAGAAGCCATGCACAGGTATGTCACCACTGTGACATCAGAGGTAGGGACAACTCAGGAAGCCCGGTGTGGCTCCACTGTGGCTCCAGCTGGTGCACGTCATCCCAGGGATACAACCAAAGATATGTTCCAGAGCATCTCATCCAGAGTCACCAAGCCCATTGCCCAGTTAAATTGAATTTTAAATTTTAAAAATTAGGATAATTTTAGTACAAATACATTTCAAATATTTTGTGGGCTACTTTTAGATTAAAAAATTAACTGTTTATGGGCTGGCCAGATAGCTCAGTGGACTAAAACACCTGCTTAGGCAAAATGCAGCAGCTGGGGTTCAACCCCTGGCCTGAAGTGCAGCCCCACCCCAGGGCTCGATGAGAAGGTGATTGAGACTGGGCGTGGTGGCGCAAACCTGTAATTCCAGTGCTTGGGAGGCTGAAAACAGTAGAATCATTATAAGTCTGATCTACTTAGTGAGACCCTATAGACTCTGTACAAATATAAATAAATTTAAAAAAAAAACTGTTCATCTGAACTCCAAATTTAACTAAGAATGCTGAATTTTAATTTTGCTAGATTTATCAATCTCATGTTTGGCACCGAGGCTGGAAAGAGGCCCTAGGATCCCTTACCCTTTGGCCTCTTTCTCCTCCTGACTGCCAGGTCTGCCGTAACCTGCTCTGCCCAGGTGGGTCTGCCTATCTGAGTCCAACCACACCTCCACATCCCTTTGATGCCACTGAGGCATCACTCTGTGCACCCACACGTGTGCCCACAGGCCTAGCTCCTAGATCCCTTGGGATGGTGCTCCATGTGAAATTCTGTGGTCTGGTTAATGAGGCCAACACTTTCTTGAGTTTATACAAGTAGCCCCGACGTGTCCTTTCTAATAAGTATCATTGAGGGTGTCATTGTGGTTGGAATAGAACACATTTTTTTTTTTTTTTACTTAACCAGTCATTTTCTGTGGATGTGTGGGTAAAGAGCACCCTTGCACATACAATGTAAGCCCTCATCTAATTAGCTTCCTAAAATAAATTTTTGAAAGTGCAATTTCTGGGTCAAAGAGTCTGTGGATTTTACGTTTTTGTACAAGACTCCGAAGTGTCTCAAGAAAGATTGTACTAATGCAGACTTCTAGCAACAGGGCTTGAGCAGTGGGCCAGACACGTCCCCTCCCCTGCGCCTGTGTGGCATGTTAGTGGGTTTTAAATTGGTTACATTGATTAAAATGGGGGAAAAATGTGATTTCATTTGAGGTTATAATTTGCATTTCTTTGATTATAGGTAAGGTGGAACACCTGTCATCACTTATGGGCCATTTGTAGAGCGTTTTGTAAACTGCCTGTCCCACTTGCTGCCTACTTTCCCGTTGGGGTGTTAGTATTTTTGTTATCATCTTTGTAAGTAGTTTTGCATATTAAGGAGATTAATGTGATGGGTTTCTGTTTGATGTGAAGCCGTTTTAATTTTTGTGCCACTGATTTTAAATTTAAATTTTTTTTTCTTTTGTGACGTCTACTTTTGGTGCCGTGCTTGGAGATGCTTTTGCCATGCCAAGATTAGGTGCATTTAAACACTCACGTTGCACCTTGTTTTACTTTCGCTTCTTACATGTTAACCCTCTGGAGTTCAGCTGGCTATGTCTTGGGACACGCAAGTGCTCTTCTGTGCCTCAGTGACTCTGCCCCTGCTGTATGTCAGTTCTCTCTGAGTGCAGGGAAGCTGGGGGGCCCCAAGGGTTCTCCCTCATGCTTTTGTCTTGCTGTCTTCTAAAAAATCGTTTGCCTATTTATTTATTTATTTATTTATTTATTTAGTACAGAGTCTCACTGCACAGCTCAGACTCATAGTAATCCTGTCTCAGCCTACTCAGTGTTGGGATTACAGACAAGCACCACCACGCATGGCTTCAGAGTCCATCACGGTGTGGGGCCAGCACTGCATGTGATACCAGAAATCAAACTCAGGTCCTTGTGCTTGCCAGACAGGTGCTTAGATTGTCAAGCTGTCTCCCCAGCCCCATCTTGCTGTCTTTGAGGCACGATTGCTCCCACTCCGGCCCCAGCCTCCTCACCTTCCCACCACATACCTCTCAGAGGTTGTGTGCAATTGTTTGTGTCTATTCCAGGTGGAGCACCATGTACACAAGAGTTATGAGCACATCAGAAATGTCAATTAGACAGAAGTCTCTGCAGGTTTTGAACGCCTCACTCTGGGTACATGTTTGCATTTTAGCAACATCAATTTTGTGCAGTTGCTCTGGCACATCTGTGAAGGAGAGCCCATCTCCAGGTGTTGCCTCTTAGTTAGAGCTGTCTAATAGTCTAGATCTCAAAACAAATATTTCTTAGTTTAGCTAAGTCCAACAAATCCTAGTAGGTGTCTATCAAAATGCAGGAGGCTTTCCTAAGAATCCAGTAGATTCTGTTCCCCTTGTTATTGCTGTATAAAATCTAGAAGGATGAGAGACTGCAAGGGTAAGAGGAGGCACAGCATAAGGATCAAGGTCGCAGGTTCTGCATTCAAATCTTACCTTGCACTGTACTTACTGTGAGATCTTGGGGAAGTCACCTCATTTCTTAGAGCTCCAGCCATCAGACCTATAAAATCAATTGAGAATAATACAGCTAAGAGCCCCCTAATCCCTAAATTGGAGCATTTCCAAATCCAAAACTTTTTGAGTACCAACCTCATACCACATCTGACTTCAGGATACTGGTCATAATCAAAACTCAGATACATGAAAGATAATGTACATAAGTACCTTCTGGCTATATGGATAAACCATGTGTTATAGTTTGTGCCTACATGTCCCCCCAAAACCTCATGCAGTCGTGAGGCAGCTTCTGGAGTTTGTGATTGATTATTGTGGGTGTGGATGCTGCACTTGCCCTGGGACAGGTAATTTGCATTATAATGTAAGGAGGGGAGAGAGACTAGCTGGCTGCTTGAGCTGCTGCCCCTCTGTTTGCTCTCTGCTCTTGCTGCTACTGTGAAAGGCTGCCCTCTGCCATATGCTGTTCTGCCTTGGAGCCAGCTGAGTAGGGACTGAAACCTCCAGTAACTGTGAGTTAAATAAACCTTTCTTTCCCCCATTTTGAGTGTTGGTTTTTTGTCCCAGGAAGGAGAGAAGAGTAACTGAGACATTGTGTATGAAATATAAGTGACTTTGGTTTAGGTCTGGGTTCTCTTCTCCAAGATATCTCATTGTATATATTCAGATATTCCCAAATCTGGAAAAATCTAACCCATGAAGCTCTCCGGGCTGAGGCATTTCTGATAAAGGACACTTAACCTGTATTTTCTTTATTCAGTGGCTGTGAGAATTAACGAAGAGAACACATGCATCACATGGTGTACTCAGCCTGGCAAACTGTCAGTTCTTGATAAATGTCAGCTAATTAATTAAGTCACTCTCATCTGAACCTTACTTGACTGGGATTCTTTAGGAGATGGAAGCAATGCATCAGCTCCATATGTCCCCAGAGCCCCTGCCCCAGTGCCCTGTCTCAGGTGTCCACATGCATACAGTCCTCCCTCTAGCTGTGAGGTGTGTCTCTTCTCAAGGAAGACCAGGAGGGAGAAGAATCTGTCTATATCTAGGACCTCCAGCCCTCCCTGGGAATGCATCTACTGGAAAAGGAAGACATTTCAGACCGGCCACATACAGCTTAGGAGGTCAATGTCAGGAACCTAGTGTCATAGGCTATTCCCCTTGTATTACAGTTGTTGGTTTTAAAGATTAGGGTCCTGCACAACTCCAGCAGGCCTTGGACTTTGGGGGCCATACTCTGAAAGCTGTGACATGCATGCCTCCACATTTACATAAACACAACACACCATTAATTCATGGGCTCACAGACGTCCTTAGCCCCTACGAACTCTCAGCCACCTGAAGAACTGAGCCCAAGCAAGTTAACATCACACATGCATCAGGCATGGTGCTTATATTTATTGCGTGCTTACTGTGAGAAGTCCTTGATTTCTCATTCAGGCCTCGTTTCCACAATCAGAATTTGTGCGCTCCGTCCCTCTCCATCTCCCCTTCCAAAGGTAACAGAGAGGAACAAGGGCTCAACAGTGTCCCTTCTGGAAAGACATCTTGGCCTGCTGTTGCTTCCAATAGCAGTTGGCTGGTGTCGCCTGCACAGGGACCAGAGCACTTTGGAAGTGGGTCTGATGGACACAGTATGAGGGAGACAAAAGGAAGAAGAGCTTCTGGGTATGCTGTGCTGGGAGGGGAACATTAGGAGTGAGCTTGGGGACAGAGTGTATATTTGTGGCTTTTGAGGTAGGATGTGGTTGAAGCTGATCATGCCTCTGTGCATACCAGGGAATAGAGACGGAAGTGGAACTCAGCCATTAGAGCAATAGGTGCCTCTGGGTCTCTGCCTTCCTCTAATTTCACTGGCTGATTCTCTTCCTTTGGCCTCAGCCTTTCACATAATTTCCTCATTCTGAAAAAGTCCTCCAATTCTGAAACATTATACAGATGTCTCCAAATTGGGCTAATGGAAGCTATTTGATAATGTATGTAGAGGTATACTGAATATGCGATTTACACCGGCTAGCCACTCCGACCAGAGCAGCAGGACGGCTGAGGCCTCCTCCAGGGCGGGGGGTGATGAATGTTGTTTCCTCTGCCCAGGAGGCATGATGTGCGCTTCCTGAGCAAACCTGCTTCGTTTCCGATGGCTCTGCCTTGGGAGTTGGAGAACATTCGTTTTAATCAGTACTCTGGAGTAGCAAATTAATACATAGGGATGTGACATTTGAGACAAATTGGGCAGCACTTCTCAATAAGTGGGGAATCAGGATGATTTTCATATCATGTCCTCAATAATCCCACAAATAGTTCATCATGCATAGTGATATTTCCCCCCTTGAGAGAAGAGTATTAGCATAGCTCTGAGATGATAATGTGCCGCACTTCCTTTCCCTGTCAAGGTGTCTGAAGAAACCATGCTGAGGGGCTGGACTAGTCCACATGGTTGGATTGCCTTAGGAAAGTTGAGCTCTACTTTCCTTTTTGGCCTAGGTCATTCATCCAAGCACTCATTCAACAGATATCTACTGGACATGCACTCTAGCCAGTCCAAGTCAGGCACTGAAGAAAGAAGAATAAGAAGTATCCTCTTCTCAAGAAGCACTGGCCCTGGGAATGTTGGAAGGGAGTTAGAACACTTCCATAGCAGTCAGAGATGTGGGGGCTCAAGTCCTGGCTTGTCTCCATGTGATACGCAAGGTCTTGGGCAGGGCTCTTGACTCCCCAACGAGCTTTGCAAAGCAGACACAGTAAGAAGCCCCTGCGTGGGTGTAGTGAGTTGTAAAGGAGCTGAAGTATGGACAGTGCCTGGCACAGAGTCACTATCCAGTAAAAGTCAGTTCTCAACCAGGTAGAGAAAACTGCTCCATGCCTGGTCAGGTCTCTGGAGATCAGGTTGGAGCTCTGCATGTCCTTGTGTGACCATGGGCAAAACATGCACTTCTCACATCTCTCCTGTGAAGAAAGAGAAAACTTTAGCTTCTTTTCTAGCAATATTAAGCTATAGAAAAATACACTTGGGCATCGTAGGCATACAGTCAGCAGAAACTAGTGTAATGGGGCATGACATATTTTCTAAGAGTGAAAAGAAATCCATTCGCTATCAAAAACTTTGGTCAAGCTTTCAGCTCTTTTAGGGGACAATTGTCACTTTTCGTTTCCTCTGCTGTTGTCATATCTCAGTGTAGGATGTAGCACACCATCGGGACCCTGAAATGGTAGCTCGTGCTTGTTTCTCCTTACCTGGATCCCTATGAGTCTATAAGCTCAGGGTTTTTTGTGGAAACCAGCACAGAGACCACTCTGAGGGAACACAGCACCCACTCTGAGGGGACACAGAACTGTGAGTATGTGACTTACTAAATGGCATGAAGTTTGGTTTTAGTCTTCCTGTCTCCTCTGCCCTGGATATTTGAATAACTGTAAAGTGACCTTGCTCTAGAACTTTCCTTTAAGGAGTCTGCAGCCATTCATGGTGAAAAGATCCAGAGATTCGTGAGTCCTGAGGTACAAGTATCTTAGAAAACTCTCACTTTAAACCCTCTAAGTGTTTCTAGGATGGAGTCAGAACTCTTTACCTTATCACAAAAGCCCTGTGTATTCACCTTGCATGCGCTCCATCCTCCTCCCGCCTGGACTTTATTCTATCCTTGGATGGGCCACAGTCTGCCCCCCACCCCCTGTTATCCATCAAATGAGTCCCCTCTTCAGAACCCAAACTCATTTAGTCAAGTTCCACTGATGAGCCCCACAGACCAGCCCTGCACAGCACCCCCGTGTCTTCCTTGCTCCCCACACCTCTCTTCATCATGGGCATCCAGTCCTCCTGCAGATGGATGGCCAGGACACTCAGCAGCACCACAGTTCATGCTCAGCATCTGCAGTGAGGCTTGACTCCCCACTGAGCCAGTCAGTAGCCAGTGCATGACTTTGAGTGGCTCATTCACCCTTCTTCAGCTTCTGGTCTTATAGGAAGACAGTCAAAAATATGCTCTGTCCCACAGGATTGTGGTTGGGGAGCAAGGAAACGCTTGTTGGGTGTCCCTAACTGCTCAGTGTAGGACATTCACAAAGTGAACTGTGTGCCATTATGATCACTGTTCACAGCTGTGCCTACCCCCAAGCCTGCCCTCTAGTGGCTGCTCAATAAATACTAAACAAAAATGCAAATAGATAAATGAACGTTTAACCATCATAAAAGACCTAGGCAAAAAAGGAGATTTGTTCGAGTTACCTGCTGCCATATTTTATCATCTCAAAGATGTTCTCACTCATAAAGGTGCACTTTTAGTTGATGTGCAACCCAGAAAGAAAAAGTGCCACCAATTGAAGTATGACAGGCCATTGAACGGCAGGCATACCCTAATTTCAGATATTGTGATAAGGACAAGCTTGCATCAGGAACTGATGAAATATAGTAACTTCTTAATTGCTTTTGGCCACCCCTCAGCCTCACCTTGGGGTAGCTCAGCATCCTGACCTCCTCTGCAGCCCAGAGCTCCGAGTGCCAGGCCTCCTCCTTTTCAGCATTCAGGTGAGGACTCTGGGATGTGTGATCACCTCTTAATTTATTCTCTCAGCTCCAAGTCTCATTACTTCTCAATTTTCTGCATTGAACTCTATTTAACACCTATTAGTGCAGGTCTTCAGCTGATAAATGCCCTTTTTCATGGAAGGCAGCAAGATGCCCAGGCTAGACCCTCCCTCCCATGTTTGTGTCCAGAGCACGGGGTTACACGACCCAGAACGTGGCATGCTCAAGACCACCGCCAGCCCCTCCCATAATGTCCCTCAATGGCATTGGGAAATCACTGAGCAGGGACTCAGGTTCTTTGGCTTGCAGGAACAGAAGTGGCTAACCTTCAACCACTAGTCTGACAGAGACAGTAGCTAGCTGGACTTGCACACCTACCTGTCTCCCTCCTGAGGACTTGGGTCCAGTGAGCCCATCAGAGCTTCCTCCAGTGATCTTAGCCCTTGGTGTTCAGGGGACATGTCCCTTTCTGCCTTCTCTTCTTGGGGTGATACTGCCCCAGCCCGTAGGCCCAGCATCCATGGGGAGAGAAGGCTTCTTAATAGAAATGTCACAATGGCAATTTCAGACTACTCCCTGTTCATTGATAATTGGGGCGTGATTGGCCATGTTTTTCTTTCTTTCTTTCTCTTTTTTTTTTTTTTCTTTTTTTTTTGCAGACCTCTCACTGCTAGAGTAGATAATTAGGCTGAACTCATTGACATTTTAACTTAACAGCAGGAGGGCACAGCACTCCTGCATTAGGGTGAGGTCCTGATCTGGAAATTGGGCAGCAGATAGATCTCATCTCTTTCCTTTCTGTCCCTTCAGTTTCAGGGCCTGTTTCTCAGTCCTATGTTCTTGCATGAGCCACAGGATACCTGAGTCCAGGACCTCTCAGATGAAGAAAATACAGGAGCCACTGCTTGTGGAGTGCCTTTGACATTCCCTGCAATGCCATTGGGTTTCGCAGACACTGGCACGTCACCACCTCTAAGCAAGGCACTGATCTCTGTATCTAGATGTCCTTGCAAAGCCTCATGTGGCCATAGGTGGGGAATTTCAAAGGTGGCTGAATTAGGGCATATTAATGTAGAGTAAGAGTGTGATATTTGGATTAAAGGTATGGAAAAATGGAAGTCCCACTTAGGGTTATTGATGGCACCAGTCATTGTAGTCTGAATGAAATATAAGAAGACAGAAAAGAAGGCAGGCTTCTGCTGCTTGCTATCTTCTGCCTTCTGCCTGCCATGCGTGGGCAGTTTTTCCTCTGAGATGCTCTTTTGCCATGTGACCCTGCTGTGGAGCCAGCTCACTGTGGGGTGAAGCCTCTACAGACTGTGAGCTGAAATAAATGTTTACTCCTTTAACTTGTTGGTTATTGGGTATTTTGTGTCAACAATAAGAAAAGTAACTAAGATCCCCATTTTATTAATTAAGATGGGATTGGGTGCTTTGCTCGAGTTTGAGTAACCTGTTCAGAGAAGTTGGATACCTTGCTTAAGATTATCCAGCCCGTGAGAGTCATACACAGTTTGAGAATCAGCTGGTTCCAGATCTCCTGTTACCTCCTCTATGTGTTACCTTTTAAAATAAGTCCTACTCAACTCTGCAGACCCGCCCCATGGTAGGGGACAGTGGCGTAGTGCTGGAGATTTCCTAGGGTTGCACTCCCCAGTCCTGGCCTTGCTACATCTCCAGGGCTGCCCAGGCCACTGGTGATGATAGCCTTACTTCTTGATCTGTGGCCCTCCCATCCAGCTCTTTATGTCTTTTCTACCTGCAGACCTTTATCCAGGCATTCTCTAGGAGAACGGGAATTGGGCTTTGTAATGAGTGACATTGTCAGCAGCTGCTCTTGCAGAGTGGAGGGCTATGGAGGAAAGAGAAATCTAGGCACATGTCAGCCTCACAGCCACCATGCATTCTGTCCCCTTTGCCTTACTGCCTTGCTGGTGGCTCCACATCTCGTTTCCTTCTCTCATTTGAGCCTCTGTTACGGGCATAACAAGATGTGTCATCCTGAGACATCTGGACTGTTGCTTTGTTTGCTTAGCACCATCACTCCTGTGAAAGAGAGCTTCCCGGAGTGAGGGACTTTGTCTTTGATGTACCGCTGTTGTTCTCTGTTGCATCCCTAGGCCCCTAGAACAGTCCCTGACACATGCTATGGGCTCAGTAACTATTTGGTGGATGAGGGGGCCAGGGAGATAGCTCCATGGCACAAGTACCTGCCTGGCAAGTGCAAGGTCATGAGTTCAAACCCCAGTCCCACCAAAAAAAAAAAAAAAAAAAATTAAAACTATTTGGTGGATGAATAGGATCAAAGGGCAGAAGAAGTAAGAGATAAGTGTGCGAGCAGCCACAAGAAATCCCAGAGAACGAAAGCTGTAGACTACAGAAAGGTTCACAG
This sequence comes from Capromys pilorides, assembly GCA_004027915.1. NCBI lineage: Eukaryota > Metazoa > Chordata > Mammalia > Rodentia > Capromyidae > Capromys > Capromys pilorides. Next base: position 17,678 of record PVKN010004453.1, read on the forward strand.
TGACATCTGGGGTGGCCTGGAGCATGGGCCGTTCTCGCAGGGCCTGAGCTTGGGTTCTATTTGTAGAGAAGGTCAATCAAAGGAGGCCTTTTTCAGGGAGGTGACACAGTGAACTTTGTGCTTTAGAAATTTGGAGAGGCCAGAGTGGAAGCAAGGGGACAAGTATGGGGTCCTGGAGGGCACTCTGCGTGCCAGGACATTCACTAGCACTGGAGATGGGTCTGGGACAAGGTGTGGCAAGCTCAGGGCGTACTCGCCATCTCCCCACTGTGGAGGTGCCCACATGCTGCTACAGCAGAGGAGGTACTTGCTTGGGGGAGGCTTAATGCTCATCATCGCTTTTAATGATGGTCATTGTTTCTGACCATCGTGCACATGTTCTCTGTATGATCAACTGAACACATCACCTTGAGACCCTGTGGATGTTTGAGCACTGGGCCCCCAGGCATGTGTGCTGTGGAGGAAGCCCCAGAGTTCATCCAGGCTTTGCAGAGTTGCAGATCAGAGAGGAAGCAAAAGTACATGGAGTGATGGTGATTGTCAGGTTAGTGATGACATCCTTCCTGAGCGCTTGCCAGGCTCCTGGCACTCATTGGAGTGCCCTACATGTGAACATTTAATCTTCCCAGCAATCCTAGGAGGTAGGCCCTGCTATTATCCCCAGTTTACAGATGAGGCACAGAAAGGCCAAATAAACCTGCTTACAATCACGTAGCTAAGAAGCAGAATGGTGATTTGTATCCAGGCGATTCAAGTTCAGGCTACAAAAAGGAATACAATAGTCACATAGATGGGACTATTGGATCAAAATAAAATATTCCTCTATAACAGGGAAGAATGTTAAGCTTTGTACCTTAAGACGTCTAACAAAAGGGAAAAATGGAGTAATCGGATGATATTCAAATGTGGAAGTTCTATACGACAAAACCACCTGCAATTTAAAAACTGAGAGAATTGAATAGCACTACACCCAATACAGCAGCACAGGATTAATCTCTGTTTTATAAAGAGCACACACGATGATAAGAAGGAGATCCAGGAGCTCTGCACAAGCTGTATAAATAGGGTCAGCAAATCTGCACACAGCAAAGCTACTTGGTCTTAGCAGTTATCAAAGCCACATGAATTAAAATAATAGAATTATGCTCTATCTCTATTAAATTAGCCACCAAACTTTAGTGGGTGGGAAACACTTCCAGAGTGTTTGCAGAGAAATGGATCCATTTATACATTTGCTGGTGGCTGTGTAAATTAGACTTTTGGGAATCCAACTTGACAATATATAGTAAGAGTCATAAAATGCTTGTAGTGTTTGACCCAGTAATTCCTCTCTTGGGAATTATCCTACAGAAATAATTCAACAGAAGAAGAAAGTTATATGCATGAAAGTGTTGATTTCAGCATTATTTATAATGACGAAAAACTGGAAACTGTAAAAATGTCCAACAATAGAGGAATGGTTGGGAAAATTATGGTGTCTCTACCTAATGGATTTATGTGGCCATTTAAATTTATAATAGCATTATTTAGTAATATAGAAAGATGCTTATAATATTTTCAGTGAGAAAAGGAGAATGCAAAATTGTTTTCTCATATTTATTATGACCATGTAAAGTAGGACTTACATGGACCGAGACAAGATAGAAATAAAAACAGGTGACACAGGACAGCAGTGAGATTTTAGGTAATTTTTGAGTTTGTCTTTATCACTGCTGGAATGCTATTTGTGTGATTAATAGCAGATGGAAGAAAAGCCAAACTGGAATAAACAAAAGCTAAAATCCACAGTGGCAAAATCATGCTTGTGTGAAAACTCTGTGAGCTTTCAGTTGGCTATGCACATAGTAGGAGCCAAATGTCATCAGCTCTGTCCAGAGAAGCACGGAATCCAGATCTTGGGAGGTAAATACCTTCCGAGAAAAGAACCCCACATAATAAAGCCCTCATCAGTAGCAAATTGTTATGGAGGAGTAGGTATTTGGGAGGAATGAAATAGAACACGAAGAACAGCTAAAGATCTTAAAGGGACAAGGGGGTTTGTCATGGAGAGGACAAACGGTGCTCATTCTGGGCTGCTCTACAGAGCACAGCAATGAGCAATGGAAAGAAGTGACAGGCAAGTGAATTTTCAGTAAGAACCCAAACATTCCACGAGCCTTAATTACTGTAAGCTAGGTCAGAATGCCTTGTGATGCAGTGAGTTCACCATCTCTGGAGATGATCAAGCAAGAGTTTGATTAACTAAGCTCTGCCAGGGATGTTGCTGGTGGACTTCTGCAACTGGTGTATGTCTTGGAATTCATTAAGGTGAACATTATATTGATTTTAACATGTGCCATTATTTTATGCACCACTAAGAAAAAACCCTGCCAGTAAAACTATAATATGTCTTTGAATGTAAGATTCACCCTGATTTCTGAACTGTTTAAATATGAAAAAAGGGTAAATGAAAATAGCATTGGGAAATACATGGTGTTTGGGGAATGTCTAGATTGACAGACGAAACATGACATATTTTTCAATCTCAAAGAAATATATATATATGTAATATGTACGTATTATGTAAAGTTTATATATAATCAAAATATGTGACAACTAAATTTTTTAAAAAAATTATTACAGTAAAGCTCACATTGTCTTTAATTCTCCTCTAAATATGCCCCTTAAACATACATATTCCATTGTTCTTGTCACTTTCTGAAATAGTTTTGGAAATCCTCTTTCATGAGTGTCTTTAGGAGCTATGATAAAAAACACAGTGAATGCTCCTGGCAAGTGCCGTCCAATGGGAAGTCGGGCTCATAAAACGCTAAAGCATGTTCTCCTCTACCTTGTTCACAAGCTCTGGCACCATGCAATTTCTGGATCTTCCCCAAAGTAAAAATGATCTTTCAATGTAAACATTTTTAATGGATTTGGGACATCGAGGTAGTCATGACAGAACAACTACAGACATTTACAAAAGACGATGTCCAGAACTGCTTTAGAAAGTGGCAAGAATGTCGTGATAAGTGTGTTTGACACTAGCGGAATATTTTGAGGGTTGTTAATGGCAAAGTATATTTTACCATGATCATTTTTAAAATTTAAACGTTCTGGTTTTTTGGGGGGAGGGAGGGAGGGTGGAGGAGAGAGATGGAGGGAGGAAAAGAGAAGGAGGAGGGGAGGGGAAGGGAGGGCAGGAGAGGAAAGGAGGCAATGGGCATCTTTTAAAGCACAGATGGGGAAGAACTTTGATGGATATGTCTGCAGGTGGCTGCACATATCACCCCAAACTATCAGCCCCCTCCTCCCCCGCACACACATCATTTTCCTGCCGAGAAATTGTTCCTGTGAGAAGCTTGGTGCAGGACAGCAGGCTGCCCTAGCTGCTCTCTACAGTCCCTGGAGAATCTTTGAGTAGCCTGTTGGAACGACTTGTGATAGTGAAACACCATTGTAAATCACTGACTCCCTGTCCATTAGCTCCCTTGACTTTGGCTCTAAACTACTTTCTAATTGGCTCAGGCCCTGCGTATCCATCCCCATCAACACAGGGCAGCACATTCTCCTGCAGAGAGCTGTGGCACAGGACAGTAGTGCCTGCTGCAGGGCCAAACCCGCTCCCTTCTGACCTTCCTGAGGCAGCTGTCATCCCTTCACAGGAGCTCAGCAAATGTTGGCCAAGTAGGAAGTGCCAGGTCATGGGTGAGGGCAAGCTTGTGGGATCTAGGCCAGGTCCCTGAGAGAGGCAGAGAAGGCCCTTGCACCTAGAGGACACCCCTGTGTGCAGAGTGCAGAGCTGCCTGCAAGGGCTGGGAGTGGTGGCAGCATACACGGGGGCTGGCCAAGGCCAGGGGAGCTGGGAACATCTCTGCCTGGTGGGCACCCTTTACCCCAAGAACTATGGGCTGAAAAGTCTGTCACTCATGTGATGCTGAGTGCTAAGGAAGTTAAAACGTCTCCTTTCCAAACAGTGTTCCCGGAATGCTGCCCTGTGCTTGGTTCTGCGGCTGTGCCTTGCAGCTGGCTCTATCCTTAGACAGTTCCCTGGTGTTCATACACAGAGGATAATTAGCAAATCTGAAGCTCCAGCTGAGTGCACAGCTTCTTTTTAAAGGCTAATAATTGTTTCAAAAGGTGAGGCCTCACAGACACATGGCCGGTGGAGCTCCAGAAAAGTGCTGGCCCAACTAGGTTACAGAGAGATGAAGACCGGCTTGGGGAGAAGCTCTTTTGTCTGTGTGCCCAGGTAGCTATAAGGAAAGAAGCCATTTGGGCTTTGATGCTATTTCACAGCTTTGTTTATGTAATGGCATGCTTCTGGGGGATAGTCATTCATTTCATGAAAGTTGATTGAGCATCTACTACAGTGTGCCGGGCATAGTTTGACATTCTAGGCTTAAACGCAGTGGGAAGTGCAGAAAAAACAATCCTGCTGCTGTGGTGCTTACATTGTAGTATATGGAGCAGGTGAAAGGCATGCTATGTGAGTAAGACACACACTAAAAAGGGAGCAAATTAAAGAAGGATAAGAGGGAGCAGAGGAAGTCCTACTCCTAGACCGGGATGTGAGCTGTATGGCTGTGTGGGGGAGGGGTGCAGTCATGGTGCAAATAACCAGGTGGAAGGCCTTGAGGGAGGGAGGCCTGGCTCATTTGGAGACTGAGGAAAAGATAAGGGGGCTGGAAAGAATGCGTGGGGCTGAGAGGCAGGGCCAGCTGCCAGGGACCCTGATAGACTATCTTAGAACCTGAAGCCAAAGATGAACTCTTGAATTCCGTTTGTTTTGTTTTCTTTTCACATCCAGACCAAGTGTGTTAGCCGTAATCTCCCTGTTCATGGCTGACCTAGTTCTGACGCTCAGGTCCAGAGGATCCTTTTGCAGCTCAGGTAGTCACTCCAAAGATACTCAATAACACGTCAGTCCTGAGTGGAAGTAACATAAACAGAGTTAGGCTGGGCGGAGGTCAGGGACCCTGCAGTGGGCGGGATGGCCTCTGCAGAGCTGGTGTTGGTGGACTCCCCGTTCCCATTTTATGCCTTGGGAGAAACTTGGCACTGCTCCTGTTACCCAGGGCATGTGGACTCAGGCTCACTGGGGGCTCTCTGGACTTCAGTGTTGACCCTAGTCCTGGACAGTACACAGAAGTGGCCAGACAGTAGATAGCAGTTCAGTATCGGTGGGAGAGGAGCTTCACATGGAGCAGGTTGGTCAGGAGCTACTAGCGTGCTGCAGTGATTTCTTGGGGGGGGGGGATGTGCCCAGGCCTCCATGGGGACACAGGGCCACAGGGATGTTCACTAGCCAGTGGCTACAGCATGGTGACTGTAGCTGTAAGAGGAACAGGAGGGGCATCCAATGGGAGGCATGCTGGCTTCCTGGTCAGAGAGAGGCTTACAAGCAGGTCCCTGGCAGACCCTGGTAATGGTCAGCATACATCCAGCTCTAGCTCCATGGCTATCCCTTATGACCAGAGGCCAGTCATTTACCCGCTATGCCTCAGTTTCCCCAGTTATTAGGTGAAGATAGTACCAGTACCCACAAGGATGAACACAGGAGGATGTAGATGAACTGCTTCACAGAGTGAGTGGTCCACAGCTGGTGTACGTTGTCACTACAACCCAGTGTGGTAAAGTGATCTGGACCCTTCCTCCCATCCCAGCCAGTGCTCTGCACCTGCAGGTGGAGCCACTGTGACTGGGTCCTGCAGGAATTCCTGAGATGTTAGAATGACAGCGGAGATGATGGCTAAGGGTCACTGGGCAGACTCAAAAGCAAGGGTGGTTTTATTTTATTTTTTATTTATTTTTATGTATTTAGTACAGGGTCTAGAGGGTCTCACTACACAGATTGGACTGTAGCAATCCTCTTGTTGTCAGCCCCCAAGCGCTGGGATTACAGGCTTGTGCCACCACACCCAGTCTCAACTGCTGGTCCAGTGTGCCCCGGGGATGGGGCAGGCACAGCATATGGGTCCAGGTCTGGGAATCTGTGCTTTGCCTAAGCAGGAACTTTAGTCAGCTGAGCTATCCACCCAGCCCCGGAAGGGTGGTTTTAAAATGGAGAAGAAATTCATTGAAAAGAAGAGAAAGGGGCAGCAGAGTCCTGAAGGAGGGAGGGCCCCATCATTCTCAGAAACCGACTGGGAGCTCTTAGGGTGCAGGTGGATCTCACTGGTAGGTTCAAGGGCGTCCTGTGTGTTGGGGCAGGAGAGGCGAGAGAAGGCTGAGGGAGCTCATGTGCAGATCTGTTTCCTAATAGGCTGGGGTGAGAAGGGCGGTAAGGACTTCCACTGACCATTCATTCTTCACTCATTCAGCAAATAGTTACTATCCACCACTGTGTGTGAGGCACTGTGAGGACAGTTGTGAGCAACTCAGTCCTGTCCTCATGAAACTTACAGGCTAATGAGGAGAGACACTTTAAACAGCCACATTAATAAATATAAGCAGGGCTGGCCAAATAGCTTAGCGGATTAAAGTGCCTGCAAGCAGGGGCCTGGGGTTCAATCCCTGGGCCTACTGTGCCAGTACTGACCCCGCCCCCAAGGCGTGCTCAGGCTCCCCCCCGCCCCGTGCGGACCTGTAATCCCAGCTCTTGGGAGGCTGTAAACAGGTGGATCACTACAAGACTGAACACTCTGTAGACCCTTCCCTAAAAAAGAAAAAAGAAAAATAAATAAATAAATATAAGTGAATATGTTAATAACCCAACGAACATGTTAACAAACAAATATGTTAAGACCTCACTTTTATTCCTATTAGGCTTCAACTTCATTTGCCTAATAAAGTGGCTCATTAGCCCACCTGTGTATGGTTGGAAACAAGCTTTTCCTGAGCTCACTCCACCTCCTTCATCAGTTGAACAGGTTAAGGCCGGATAGACCCCCATAGCAGACCGCTAGAGTCCTTTCCAGTGGACAGAAGCTCACTGATGTAACTTTGCTCTTTTTCTCAGCACTCAAGCCTAGAATTTCTCCATCTTGACTGACAGAAGCATCCAACCATCCACAGTGGTTTCGATGAGAGTCAATGTGGCAAAGCTAAAAGGGCTGGGATTTGGAGTCAGGAAACCTGGATTAACGTCCTCTCCAGGCCCCTCTTTAGAGGGACAATTTGGGGATTAGTATTAATAGCCTCTGTGCCTGCTTATCAGGGTCCTTGGAATGGCTCTTAAGGCACATGCAGGGAGATGAGCTGTACCCCATGCAGTACCACGCTGCGTGGGCTCTCTGTCTCACCCATGCCCACATGGCCTTGGAGCCGTGGACAGATGGGTGAGAAGAACCGGCAGCGCAACTCAGGACCGCAGCTTGGCTTTGTGTGCACAGTCGTTTGTTGGTTTAAGTGAGATCTCCAGGCTTTTGCACAGTCCAACAGTTTATACCCAAGCTGTAGCTTGACAGATAGACTTGGAATTGCTCATGTTTCCAAGCCACATGTCTTGCTTCTACAGACTACGTTATGTGCACATGGAGATAAGGACACACAAAAGCACAGAGAAGAAAACTAAAAGGATTTGTTTGACCCTCTCCCTATGTGTGTCACTAAAATTAATACATTGCTATTTATTCCTTCAGCATAAGTGACTAAAATTAGAATCATATACAACATACATACTGTATATGAGTATATATAATTTTATTATTGCAATTTCTTACCAATGCCTCTGTGCTCAAAGTTTAGTTTATTTCCACTTTTTTCCCTATGATAGATAATACTGCAGTGAAAAAGTCCTATGCATAAATCACTAGGTTGCACCTGATTATTTCCTTAGAGTAAATCTATAAGGGCATAATCATTTTGAAGACATTGGGTCTATGATTTCCAATTGCTTTCTGGAAAGATTTATGTTCTGACCAACAATGTATACCTGTTTTCTCCTGCCCTGTCCCACACTGAATATGAAAATTTTTGAACAACAAAGCATGAATTTAAGGGGTAAAATGATTTATCTTTGTCCCAGAGAAGGCCAAAGGAGTCACTGCCCGTGACCCAGCACCTGTAGGAACCTCAGCAGAGCAGTTATCTCTCAGGGGCCTGCTGACACCTTGGCCATGGCCTGGCTGACACCTTGCTCACAGAGGTCAGACTGAGTGATTGCTCTCTCAAGACTGACTGCTGGGTGCTGCCCAAGGACCAGGAGCATATCCCTTGTGTGCTTTCCTCAGAGCAGAGCACTCACAGGAGGCTGAGGCCAGGCCCCACTCTCAGTGGCATCTGTCTGAGTCCTACAGAGAAAGGGGGATCTTCAAGTCCAGGCAGCCCAGTCTCCTGAGTACCACCTTGAATATGACCTTATTTAGATGCTAGGATCTTCTTTTAGTCCACCAGAATTGCACTCTAGAATGCTCTGGTGATTCAGGGAGCCTTTCTCTTTCCAAGCTTGATGCAGCAAGATTCTCTGGAGACAGTGAGCTAGCATCCTTCCCTTGGGAGAAGACATCTTTATGTTCTCACCATGGCACCGAGTTTCCAGGCCTGAGTGACCTGGCCAGCTGGGTTGTTAGAGGCTGCTCACCCTCCCGACAAATATTTGCTTACTCTTTGGGAGTTTCTGTGCTCCCAAACCTGGGGCTCTCTGGGTGGTCGTGATTCTATGGTGGACACAGCAGAGGGCCCATAGGAGGAGGGGGAGGCAGGGATGGAGCACAGACATCCCGAGTCAGTGCACAAAGAGGACTGGGGCTCGTTTATCTCTTCATCCAGTCTGCATGTTAGGTGCAGAATCAAGATGGACAGGACCAGGTCCTCTGGTGTCCTCTAGGCACCCGTAGTCAAGTAAGATAGACAGGCTCATAAACCAGCAAGGAAAAGCCAGGAGCTGAGCGATGCACCCTTGTCTTCCCAAGACTCTAGAAGCTTGGCTGCTCATCTATCCCCGTTTCTCATTTACACTACAGGAAAAGCTCTTTGGGAAGCAGCATGGGGTGGTGAACTGGAGGTGAGAGAGACAGATGAGATCGGGGTGGGATATAAGCAGTTGGTCTATCAGTGGCTCTTGATTGAAGTTTTGGAGTAATCAAAGCAAGTGAGGTATGGTCCAGAGAACACATAATTCTCCAGGTGCAACAGGTAGCATCCTCTTCCTGCATCAGTCTTTCTTTTTAAGGGACCAAGGGACACTGGTGAAGCTTGTGAGAACCTCCTGAAAATATTGCTAGCCTCAGGCACCTTTGACTGGAAATTGGCATGAGTTAGTTCTGAACTTAAGTGGACTGGAGACTTAAAAGGAAGATGCATGTGAACTGACAGAAGCACAGAGGGGGAAAACTGATTTTATCTTGGATTGCCAGTATTAGCCAGTTGGTGGTGGTTGCTAAGAGCACTTTGTGAAACCATATGTAGATTCCCTGGGAAGAGTGTAGAGACTGGTGAGTGGTATCCGCAGGGAAGACGGGAAGAGGGATAGTGGTATATATGCTACCTTTGTCCTTTGTTTTGGGTGTCACAGGAGATACTGCCATGTGGAAGAGCACACAAGATAGTGCACAAGATTTATGTTTGTCCCTGGGAAGGCAATTGTCTAGGCCCCACTGGACTGTAAAACTGAGATATCCAGAACAGTGGCAACCATCCCATTGACAAGAAGAGAAATTCCTAGCTCAACAGAACATTAGGGTCCCAAACCTGACGACCAGACTGATAGAAGGTTCTGGTGCCAGGGAGCTGCAGTACCAGCCCCTGAAACTAAGACAGGGACCCAGTCATACATACTCTTGCTGTAGCCTCCTGGCTCGTGCTCCCGGGCGTGTGGCCACAGAGTAAATATGGGCTCCTCCTTCTAATACCATCCTTGCTCCAGCAATGGCCACATCAGAACCTGGGCATAAGGGCCGACCAATAACTCCACAGATTAAGGCACCCGCAAGCAGACACAGGAGCTGGGGGTTTAATCCCTGGGCCTGCCATGCTGGCCCTGCTCAATTATCCCAAGATAATTGAGACTGCAATGGAGACTGGGCCTGATGTTGCCCAGCTCTTGGGAGGCTGTAAACAGGTGGAACACTAGGAGTCCAATCTAGTAGTGAGACCCTGAACACCCTGCAGACCCTTCCCCAAAAATAAAAAGAAATTAAAAAAAGAGAACCTGGACATGACAGAGCCTACAGGGGCTTGATGGATTATGCCTAACCCTAGCACCCTGGAGTAGCCATAAGTTGAAGAAGTAGGGGGCTTCTTGACAAGTAAGACATTAGGAGCACTTTAAAGTCAGCTTCATCCCTCCCTCACTCCCAGTTCCTCTTTTCTAGCCTTAATACTCTTTCAATTTCCACTTGAGAGGTGGTCCCATAGAAGAAGCCGGAGTGAACTCATGGGCCTCGCTGCCAAGCAGTCAGTCTCTTATCCTCTTTTTGGCTGCTGGCCAAGGCAGATTTCGCCCTGGCTGACTGGCCCTTGGTCTGTGCATGCTCAGTTTTTCTAACCTCTGAGATTTCTCCATGTCACATCCAATGCACCTCCTTGTTGAGAGATCATTTTCCTTCAGTGGGGCCTTAGGTCATGTTTCCTTGAAGTCATATGAAGAGCCACTCATAGAACTGTCAAGAGATGGCACCTGCTGTGGCCCTTCTGTGTCCCCGATCCTCAGTGCTGCTGACAAATGGCTGAGGTGTGGCAGGAGCCCCTGGGCTGCCCCACCCACAAAGGACTGAGGAGAGCTCTGCTACTGCTGAGGAAGAAGCAGAGAGAGTGAGGATTGGCAAGCCCGGGCCAAACTGGGAACCCTCTTCCAGCATAGTATCAAGTTTCTCTGTGCAAGACAGAGTTGGCAATACACATCAGATTGGATGGAATTAAGGTGGCATAGGGGCCAGCCACAGGAGCCCCTGAATACTCCCTCCAGCCATCTCTTTCTTAAAGGACCCTGGGACAGTGCTATTTCTTTTCGATTCTTTGGTGTACTTTCTGCCCTCCTACATCTGCTGCAATAGTTTAACCTTTCTGAAATCAAGATCTCCCAAGTAACAAATGTGATTTGCACTATGTTTTTTTATTTCTTTTTATTCCAAAAGAGCTCTAATTAAATTGACAGTGCATGTCATTATTGATGGCATGCTTGAATCAAGGAAATATGGTATATATTCAAAGAATGGGGCTGGCATAGAAACCCTTGATTACTAGATAAAGTTGTGGCTCCAGATACTCTAGCAAGCTGGCTGGATTCCAGTGAAAATATCTTTAGCCTACTTCTGTAATGGTTTCAGTGGTACATGAGAGAAGGCCAGCTCAAAGAAACTTGAACACAAAAGAGGTAGATGGCTTCAGGACTTGCTGGATCCAGTGTCACTAGGATCTTGTTCATCTTTCAGCTCTGCTATGTCTTTTATGTGCCAACCCAAGAGTTTCTGGGGATCTTCTTGATTACATGATTTTAGAGGTAGAGAGAGATTGTCATTGGTTATGCTTGGCTAATGAGCCATAACTCAGTCAAAATCCTAGTGGACCAGGGGATGGGCTGCCATATTGGTGGGGTCTGGTGTAGCAAGCAGGCAGAGGAGCCATTGTGATTTGATTGTGAGAATGCATGGAGCCACATGGGATGGAGTCAGGGAGGCTCTCAGAGGTGATGACAAATACTGTAGTTAAAAGCAGTCCTTGTTCATTCTTGGGCCAGCCCACAGTGCATGGTGGTAGTGTTCTTTTACCTGAAGCTTAGTCAGACTCTTGCCTCTTCCTGTTGCTGCTAGCTGGAAGGACTGTGTGAAATAGATCATTGGCATTACAAAACAGGAGAGGAGAGGGCAGCATGGCACTGCTACAGGACCTGGGTGTGCAGACCCAGGAGAGGCCTTCCCAGGGGTAGGGGTCTGCCTCTGGGGATGCCCTCACAAAGACTGTGTGAGTGTCTAAATGCAAGGAAGGAGAAAGCAGAACGAAACTGCATCCTCCCTGTTAAGGTAATGCATGATGATGCTGAGCTCAATGCCTGGCACCCGGCGCCCGATCAATAAATGGTAGCTATTATTATTACCCATTAGGGATCATCCCTCAGCGCCTGCAATCTGGGCATGATGGATGTAGGCTGTGTTTGTGTAATGGGGATTATTTATTAGTCACCTTGTAAAAAGCAGTGACAGAAAGGCACAAAACCAAGTCGCCACAGAGGAATCTTATCTCGTGGAAATCAAAAGCTTCTGTTTCGCCACTAGGAACCAAGAGAGCTTGTTCCCTGAGATTAATCTAATTCTACTGTTAAGATCTCAAGGGGAAGGAGGAGACGTAATTCCCAGAGATTTCAGCATGGCTTTTAGGGTAATTCTCTTCCATTCCCTAAGTACTTGCTATGTGTGTTGGTAGGGAGGGGAGAAGAGGGGGGATGGGAGGTGGGTAAGGCAGAGGGCAGCTGATGTGCAGAGGTGGGCAGTTCCCCCAAGCCCTGATTGCACTACCTGGCCTGGGTCAGGACAGGTCCCTTGCAGGAGGGACCATTCTGCAAGCGAGTTTCTGTTGGTGGGGGGAGGCTGCATAGTCCTGAGCACACCTAGCCACACCTGCTTCCAGCTTCCCTCCTTTGTCCACTGCAAAGCAGGACCACTTCCCACTGCCTTCTGGTTATGCATACCATTTCAGAACCCTTGAAAACATTATTTTACAATTTTCCTTTTGAGTTAACGCACATGGCAAGAATATATTCACGTGGCAATACTTATTTAGCTGCTCAGAATGGCTGCTGAATGCTCATGCAGATTAGGTCTTTCGTTAATTATTTGCTAATAACATCTCTGCCTAATAACAGGCAAAGACCTAAAGACAACCATGAGCAACTCTGCTGTAAAGAACAAGGGGGAAATTCTAAGTTTACAAGTCAGATAAAAGGCAACAAACAAATCACTTCCAATTAGTATGCAGTAAGACTTCATGGCCCCCTGAATATTAACATTTACTAAGATGTCATCGTCCTGGCACTTTGCTATCATTGTTTCACTGATGTGGCACAGATGTTTTCTGAGGTAGGTGCTATCAACTGTTATTGTCCTCATTTGCTGGTGGGGCAACTGAGGCACTGAGAGCTTCGGAGATTAGGGCATTGCTGAATGTCGAACTTCAGGGCTGGTGTCTTCTGCTCTCACAAAGGAGGCCTTCTAGTAGGGAGTTGCTCATCTTCATACAAATAGGAGTAACAAGCCTAGCCTTTTGAAGTTCCTCATGTCTATTATAAACATACAAGGACTACAGTAAAGATATAAATACAGTCCAGGCATGGTGGCATATACCTATCATCCTGGCACTCTGGGAGGCTGAGGCAGTAGGATCCCAAGTTTAAGCCCAGTCTCAGAAAGGTAGTAGAGCTTGGTGTGGTGGTGCATGCCTGTAATCCCAGCAGTCAAGAGGCTGAGGCAGGAGGATCGTTGCAAGTTCAGGAGCAGCCTGGGCTAAAAAGGGAGCGCAAGGCCATCCTGAACCTGAGCCTTTTTGAGACCCTGTCTCAAAAAGAAACAAAACAAAACAAAAATTGGCGAGATAGCTCAACAGACTAAGTGCCTGCTTAGGCAAGTACAGGGACCAGGGTTCAATCCCCAGCACCACACACTGGCTGTGCCCTGGGTATACTGAGACCAGGCATGGTGGCACATGCCTATAGTCCCAGTGCTGAGGAGGCTGACAACAGGAGGATCACTATAGTTTGAGCTACATGGTGAGATCTTGTACCAAATACCTAAAAAAGTTAACAACTTAGCAAGATCCTCTAAATGAATGAATGAATAAATAAATGGGGATATAGGTCATTGCAAAAACCCTGGGTTCTTCTCAGGTGCCATAAAAAAGATATAAAAACAAAACTTTATAATCACACAAAATCCCAACAACAATCCAAAAGTGAAGCATTGCTAGTATTTTGAGAGCAGCACCCAATAATCTCAGCCACTTTAGGAAGATCACAGGCAGTGAGAAGGCTGGAAAGACTTTCAGGAAAGAGCGGGGTTGCAATGCAGTCTCCATGTTACTATTATATTTGAAAATGTTACTATTAAATTTCATTGCAATAGATGGAGAGGATTTGAAGTACCCTAAAACCTAACATAAATAGTCATCAGTACCTGAAATGTACTTCTAAAGTCAAGAACAAAGTTTCACGAACACATTAAGACATGGAGCTATTATTACTATTCCTTTGATTGTTGTTATTTTGGCAACATCTACTGACCCCCTTCCTTGAAAGGTAGTGCACTTCTATTGATATTATTTGATGTTTATTTTAAATATTGATTTCCTTTTCCTGGTTTGAAATGTTTTTAGTTTGCCAAGGGCTACCACATGTATTGCTTCTGTCTATGTAGTCACTGCCAGTGTCTTCCTAGTCCCATATTCAGTAGAATTCAGTACTTGGCCACCAACCCTTCTTCTGCCATATGTTGCATCCTAGAGTTCTGCATTTTGATTGATCTCTTCTTAGACTGATGTCCACTGACAGTTTTTTTTTTTTAACAAGAAGACATCATGGTGTTATACTGTCTGAATTTCTACATGCTTAAGAATGTCTGCTTGTTGTTCAAACACTGACATGACCACTTTACTGAGTATACAATTCTTAAGCTGTAGTTCTCCTCCAGGCTTTAAGGAGTTGATCAGAATGATGCCAACTAGAATAATTTCTCTCTTGTTTATTTGTTTTTTCTGCTTGGTTGCCTATGCGGTTCACTCTTTCCCCTTGACATTTAGTAACTTCTGCAGACTCTATCTTGGAGGTAATTGCTATATATAAAATTTTTGAGCACTCATGTGACCTTTTGATCTTGAGATGCAACTTTCTCTGTTTCAGGGATGTTTTCATGGATTATATCTTTATATGTTTTTCTCTCTAGATATGTTGGATCTCTCTTGCCAGTGTTCCATATCTATGAGCTTCTGCCAACATGTTTATACACTTGATCTTTTCCATTTGTTTAATTTTCTTAAGCCCACCTGCCAAGTCCTGATTTGAGTTTTCAGATTGAATTCATTCCTCATCCCCTCTCTTCCTTCTCCTCCTCCTCAATCTCATTTTCCTCCTTCAGTTGCCTTAAAGGTCATCTTGATCTTTCTTCTGTTCCACTGTTTTATCTTTCATTTCCTTGTAATTTCTCTTTTAGACCGCTGACACTCACTTTGAAATCTTTTTCTTTTAATCTGTCATATCTTGAGAGTGGAGCATCATATTTTTCAAAATTCATTTTGTTTTTTATTTTATTTTATTTATTGGTGCTGAGCACTGAACCCAGGGCTTCTACCTTGCTAGACAAGTGTTCTACCACTGAGCTAAATCCCTAGCCTCCGTCTTGCCTGTTTTGATAATTCCTTCTAAGGTCTGTGTTTTCCAGAGACTTTTACTTTACTGGTTTATTTCTTATTTTATTTATTTTGTCATTTCTCTTGGCAGAAAACTCCCCTCTACCCTGAATTGGATGAAATATCTGCTAAAGAACAGTGTGTGGAGCTCTAGGGACAAGGGATTTTCTTTGATCTGTGCAAAACTGGGGGTGGACGCCACCCTGTGTTCCTCCCACTTACCCTGTAGCTTTTGATAATGCTAATGAAGTCTGCCTAGGTGTCCTACTTGTCCCCTATCTGAATCACATTTCCACTCCTCATCACTCTTATGCAAAGTTCTCTGAAGGCTTTTGGGTGGTGCTGCTGGGATCCTTTTTCTTAGGAGAATCTGTGTTTGGTGACATCTGAGGACTCCTGTAGACTGTTAACATTTTTCTATACTTAGGTCCATGTTTTGCATTATTTGACACACAGGCATAACAATCTATGACTGGCACCACTTCGTGATTTCACTGAAGATACAGTCTCTATTCCCCAATTTTTATTCTTATTGTTGCTACTGTCTTTTG